>SNQJ01S0072727.1:25497-37898 GCA_010110895.2 Picea sitchensis
ACCGACACTTGGCGGTCTCCCTAACTATGGTAGAGAGACCTGCCCCACCGTTAAACCTTGATTCATTTACCCATCGTAAAGTAACACAAGCCACTAATTTGAGGGTATTCGGGAGTCCCCTTGGCCATTGGATTTACATGGAGATAACTTTGACGAAATCCTACTTCGGGAGAATAGGGATGTTAAAGCACCAAAATCCCCGAACTCCGAAGTTACAAAACGATGAGATCCATGGATCTGGGGAGTCTGTTAAGAACCCTCTTAACCATTCAATTAAACAGTGGAGGGACCTGCGTACGGTACTTCGACGAAGTCCTGCTTCAGGAGAATGGAATGGCCATAATTGAAAAATCCCCGAAGGCCGTAGCTACTAAGTGATGAGGACCATAGATCTAGGGACCCTTCAATATCTCCCTTGACCGTTAGATCTAGGCCATGGTCAGCCCAACGCTGACCACTTCGGGAGCAAGCAGGAAGTCACACCACAGATCCCCTGAACGCCAAAGTTACGAAGTAATGGAGTTTGTAGATCTAGATATTATGTGGACATACCTTGACCGTGAGATATAAGGGCATAGGAAGGTGTTACACATTATTTTGGTCACTCTGGTGATGTCTCTACAAGTGATGTATTCAGGCTCCCACAAGGACTTTTTTCCTGAGAAAAGTGACTACTGTCTTCTTCCAAAAAGCATATTTTTAAGATGAGTTTGCAGGATGCCTATGTTATAGGGTGTGAAAATCCTTCATTCTCGCAGGCAACCCAAACTTAGGGTGTGAACTATTCGCAGTTTGCTCTATAGGTAGGGTGCGAACCTGTTTCAAAGCTTGGAAAAGAGAAGAGGTCACGAAGGTTATAGAAGGGAATCTTCTAGAAAATGAGTTGGCATTCGCATGGTTGGCATCCTACTGACTTCTCAGATTTAGTGGGATCATCCTCATCCATTTAACCATCTCTCCTTCTCCTATATATTGAAAGGTTTCTCATGGAAAAGGTTAAGCAAGATTGAATGAAAAATTGGTGAGAGAATTGTGTGAAGAACTCTGTTTGGACAGAAGCTTGAAGACTCTATTTGGTCTATCAAGTTGTCTTGGATCTTCTTCATGCAAATGTAGAGCAAGTGTGTGTGTGTTGGAACCAAGGGTCACTGAAAGGAAGCTTGCAACATCAAGACGATCTGGTTGTATCTTTTACTTTCATTTAATATAATACAACAACATGTCCCTTTCCCATAAAATCACTCTTATTTTATTGCATAATTCCTTGATCATATGCATAGGTTGACATTGAATATACTTTGCCATCTTTGCTTTGGTTGGTTTGTGTAGTCTTGGACCTGATTTCACAAGAGCACCAGAGTGAAGCAGGAACAACAGAGACCTAAGGAAGCGATATAAAGGTATGTCACTCATTCCTTCTTAGTAGTAGATTCAATGACTGCAACTTAGAGAAAGAGTCGTGTCGTGTCCTGTTTTGTTCTAGATCTAGGTGGATCTGTTAGTGTACACACCTACCAATTTATCCAGTAACAGAAGGTCATCAGTCCAGAGTGACGTGGCAAAGTGAAGTCATCTAGGGAGACATGGACCCACGATTGATGTGCCATGTATCACCTGGATTCGTACATCTCTTAGACCCTATGTGCCCATTAACACATGACGCGTGTCACCCATTGCAGGGGCCACGTGTCATTATTCCCTGCCACGGGTCACCCCTGGCACTTACCTATTTAGTCCATTCGGTGGAAGGAGTATTTGAGATCCACTTGTACTTGCCTCTTCATCTAGTACATCACCACGTGCGAGGATGGACCCTTCAGGAGTCCGAAAATTTAGAGCTCTAGAGGTTTGGATTGCAGTGTCAAGGGTAAGTCGAAAGGCTCGAAGGCCGGAGCCATGTTTGCAACATCTTATTTATGGTCGATGAAGTGCCCCTTTGAGCGCATATTCCTTTGGCCGGTGGCCTCCTAGCTCGCAACCAACCATTAGAAAACTGACATGCATACATCTTAACACCTCACAGTTGTTCCTCCCTTCAAAAACTACAAAACATGAGTTCACTGCGCCAGTTTGCAGTTTCTGTCTGTATAAGCCAGTTCACAGGGCCAGGCGCTGTGAACTTTTTTGTAGTGGCTAGTTTCATTTGATAAAGTCTTAAAACATTTCAAAAACTATCCCTAATGCCCCAAAATGTTGTGACAACTTATAATGTTCGTACATGACTAGAAGAGAACATCCCAATAACTAAAAATTGTTTATAAAGAATAACAATCCTCAAAAATGAAAAATGCATAAAACATGAAACTTGTCAAAAACTGATGTGGTTAAGGAGGTTCAACTTCTTCATTTTTTAACTCGATATCTTATCCTAGTAGCAACCTTAGCCAACATGTCTAGATTTCTCTTGGCCAACTCTTCTATAAAAGGCTGTAGTTATGCCTTCAACTTTCTGATTTGAGCTTGATGAGATTTGTTTTGTTTGTAGAGATTTCTGAACTACCTATGGAGGGGCATAAATCTTTTGGCTATAAATATGGCTTTGTCAATAGTTTCATGGTACATTCCCATCACCCCCTTAAGTTTCTTCCTATAGACATAGTCTTCACTTTTCAGTTTATCAACCTCAGCCCTTGCTTCTTTAAGTTTTCTTTTGAGCCTCTTGAAAGTGGGATTTCTTTCCTCTTCAGAAGTAGTGATATCAATAATTTCAATGGGTTGTTCATGAGCTTTAGATTTACCCTTCCTTTTGGATGAATTTTCTGCTATATCACTTTTCACAGGAACATTTTGCTTGGCTGCTGCTCTAGTAAAAGCCTTCTGGGCTTGATCTTGTCTACAATAATAGGTGAAGGGAACATAAGCTTTCTTCCTCTCAGGCCTACATATTTTCTTGAAGGAAATTCCATAGGAATGGGCTCTTCCATGGGTGAAACTTCCCTATGTGAAGGTTGTGAAGGCCCTCCTGCCTCTGTTTCATTTGTGGCTCTGTTATCTGTATTAGTCATAGTAGCACCTCTTTTCTTCTTTCTAACCTATGAACACACAGTCATATCCACATGAGTAGAGATTTGTATCTTATACTATGGAGTGGGGGCAACATTTAGCTAAAAGTGTGATGTAGTGAGGAATCTTTCCCAATTAGTGTTTGTCTTTCTCAACTCTTCCATCACAAACATTTTAATAAGGCCACAGTGAAAGACACTTGTGTCTCCTTTCTTATATTTGGCTTGAACTCTATCAACCATCTTACCAATGCTTCTACAAAGGTAAAAAGGGAGATTCATTGCTTCTTTCCCTGTGAAGTGTAATAGCAGCATGATGTGATATTGATAAACCATGTTAAATATTCCCTCACAGGTAAAATACCTTTGAATAAACTTCATCATTTTATCAAAACCTTCAAGCATATAGTTTCTAGGGAGCCCTTTGGACAAGTTGTCCTCCTGATACTCCAGTTTAATAAATTCCTTGAAGAAAGCAACATTTAATGTCATAGCCTTGAACCATTTTTCTCTAGTGTTGGGTTTCTCAAATTTTGACATTCCCACCTTGGATTTGGTCCCATTGAAATTCAGTGTGAATTCCCTGGCTACCTCTGGATGCCCTCTCTACATCTTTTGACAGAAATTGATGCAACCTACTCTCTAAAAGGCCTCTCTGATCAAAGGTTTAGAATCAAGCAATTGCATGTCGCAGGGCTCTAATCTTACTATTTCACCTCCCTTATGAGTCTTCTTATGCTGTGGGTTGTCCATAACCGCTGCTTGAAGAAAACGTTTCTGGAATATTTAATGATTGTTAGATGTGTGAAACAGGGTATATAGAAGATTAGGGTTTTGATGACAAAACGTTTTCCAATAGGCTAACCTTGTATAGAGCTTCTACAAGATTCAGTTTATACACATCCATGAATGAGACATGGCATTCTTCAAAAGGAAAAGCAAAGGAAAATCCATTGAAATTTATAACGAAAGGAGACACAGATGAGACTCTGCAAAACAGGGTTTTACGAGCATCAAAAAATGGATTAACAACATCACTACACATGAAATTTTAAGTCTGCTCCCACAGATGATCAACTTTGCACTAGAAAATGGATAGGGATATAATTAACTCTATTAAGGTTACATTTGTATAAAGATGCAGAGGACAAGGTTTTAACAACGCTGGAACAAAGGGTTCGCAGTGCAGTTTGCAATGCCCTGTTCGCCAACGCTCTGTGAGCCAGTTCACAACATTAGGTGAAAATGATGGGAGGAAGTAAATTTCGAGCAACTGGAAAACTGAATGAGGTCAGAAGGTGGTCAGGTTTAATAGACATAGTTCAGAGCATATTTTAAGTGATTTTTTCAAACAGATAACATGGTAGTGACAGTTCGCAACACCAGAAGGAAAAACAACCAAAACCCCTTTCTCGACCTTCAAACAGGATGAAAAATCTCATGGAGTACCTGGCGGTCCTGAGTTTGATACTAGTGTCTCTGAATTTGTAAAAGGGTTTCTGCAAGTAGTCCAACTTCCAGCCCTCCTCTTCAGCTAGTCCACAGTGCTAGTTCACAATGCCTGTCTACCATTGCGCAATGCCTGATTCAAACAAGAATTGCATACTTCGAGGAGACTGTTAGGATATCCAATGACATGATCCCTAAAAATTTGTTAAAAATAGGCTCTGAAAACAATATAATCCATTGGCACGATCCATAAATGAAATGATGGTAAATAAATTCATGGAGTACTTTGAGTACGCTGCGAACTCTCCTAGTGAGTTGGCAACGCATAGATCAAATCTGATTTGACAACTAAATAGATAGAAGGTGACAAAAGGAGGATATTTTTACAACATTGAGGTATGGCATGTCAAGGTGATGATGAATAGTTCAAATATGTGACCTATGAGGGTTTATTCAACTTGTCATGATAACAAAGACATAACCCAATGACTCTAGACCAAGGCCAAACTAACTTCAACTTATTCAAATCAAAATTTGAGTTATGACTATAGTAAGAAGACATAAAAACCTATAACTTATGAAACCCTATGACTAAAAAAAAAAGATGACATGATTTTTTGACCCTTACAAATTTATGTGTTAACGTCTGGCTCCACAAGGGATGGCATGCTCCTTGTGAGCTGCCAAGAACATGCAGTTCCAATGCCTTATCCAAGGGCTACGTGTTCATTAATTAAAGCAAACAAAACAAACTAAAAACTAACATTTACAATGAAAGGAAAGACGCTCATGGCTTTAAGAATAATATTTCTTTAGAAAATGCCCATTGACTAGGCCATCAGAAAATTTAGTATCTTCTAAGCTCTGCAATTTGAAAGTGTTATTTTGCAAAATTTCAGAAATCTTGAAAGGACCAATCCACAAGGCTTCTAATTTACCATGTTTACCCTTTTCTTGCCTTTGTGCATTCCATTTGAGCACCAAGTCTCCCAACTAGAAAGCTTCCTTCTTCACCTTCTTGTCAAAATCTTTTTTGATTTTCTGTTGATGAATTTGTGCTTTATCAAAGAGCTTCTCTCTGGTCTGTTGTACTTCCACTAGCTGATGCATCCTTCTAATGATGTCATATGGTTCTCCTTGTTGATCTTGAAGAAAAATTTCCACAGGTAAAATTAGTTGAGTAGGAAAAACAACTTCAGTTCCATATACCATCTGAAATGGTGTAGTGCCAATTTCCGACTTTTGATGGAGAATTCTTCCAAGCCATTACCTTGAGGGTAATAGGGAGTAGAGTGAATAAGCCAAATCCAAAAATTTTCACAAAAATTGACTAGAGGTTCAACTTTAAAAGTTGCAACATTATTAGTTACAATCTTGTTAGGACAACCAAACCTTGACCAAATATCTTCCAGGAAGCCAATGACTACTTTATGTGTTGCATTTCTTGTGGGAATAACTTCTATCCACTTGGTGAAATAATCAGTAGTAGTAAGGATCCAATGATGCTAGCCACTTGAAGCTAGACAAATTTCTCCAATGAAATCTAATCCCCATTGCTGGAAAGGACCAGATACCACTATGGGCTTCAGAGGAAAATATTTTAGCTATTGCTTGCCTGAGAATTTATGACATTTATCACAGACCATGATCTTTGCACATACATCAGTGAATAAACTAGGATATAAGTACCCAACTCTGAGTATTTTATATGTTGTAGTCCTCCAAAAATGATGACCTCTGCATAGGCTATCATGAAAATCAATCATGGTTTGCTTTGCCTCATCTGAATCCAAGCATCTTAAAAGAACCCCTACATGACCCTTCCAATACAAAACATGATCAAGTTTGCAATATCTGATTGCTTTGAGATTTAAATCCCTCATCTTAGTCTTCTCAAGTCGAGTAGGAGGTTGTAATGTCTACAAGAAATGGATCAGGTCCTTGTACAACCTACACTCTATCAATTTGTGGCTGATATGTGAGTTGCTGCTAGTAATATCAGTCTGTTGATATACATAATATGCATTCAAGAAATTAACCCCAAGTGCCTTACAATTTGATTCAGCTAACAATCTAGCTAAACCTTGTCCTTTCACCAACTTGGTAGGTTTCATCTCAAGATCAAATTCTAGAATTTTGGCAATCCACTTACTTCTCTTTCCATCTAAGTTAGGCTGAATTAGAATTTATTTGACAGAGGATGAAGGGACATAAGCAATAATTATGGAATGCAGAAAATATACTCTGAAAGCTTTGAGGGATTTGAACAAAGAATAAGATTGCTTCTCCATGATGTCATATATGACTTCAAAATCTCTCAAAGCCCTGCTGAAAAAAGAAATAGGCTGCTCCATTCAGTCTGAGTTTTTCTAAAGGAGAACAATAGCTAATGTATCATTTGAGGCAAAAGAAAATATCATAAATTATTTTGAATAATTAGGGATGATAAAAATAGGTGCCTCAGCCAGTGATTGTTTAATTTGATCAAAATAATTCCTAGCTTCAAGTGTCCATTTTACCTCATTCTCCTTTCTCAGCATGGATGTGATAAACTTAACCAACTCAACAAAATTAGAAATGAATCTTCTCAAGAAGTTTATCTTACCCAGGAAGGACTTGATTTCTTCCTTGGACCTAGGGAGAAACAGAATCTTGATGGCATCTACTCTACTTGGGTCAATTTTTACCGCTTCAACCGAGACAAGATGTCCCAAAAAATTACCTTCCTTCATAGCAAAGAGGGAATTCTTGGGATTAAGTGACAGTCCAAATTTTTTGCATTTTAGGAACACCTTCTCCAAATGTTTGTAATGCTCTTGATCAAAGTTTGAAAAAACTATGATGTCATCCAAGTAGATCACCAAAAACTTATCCTTTTCCCCAATAAAAGAAATATCCATTGCACGCTAAAAGGTTTCCTTTGCAGTCATGAGCCCAAATGGCATCTTGGCATACATGAATGTACCCCAAGGAGTGGTGAATGTTGTCTTCTCTCTCTCTTCAGGTAAAACAAAAATATGATTGTAGCTTGAAAAACCACCAATCATAGACATCCTTGCTGAAACTGTCACCCTTTGCAAAATATGCTCCATCTTAGGCAAGGGATAATTATCTCTCCTAGAACACCTGTTTAAATTTATGAAATCAACACAAAGTCTGATTTCTCCATTCTTTTTTCCTAACAGGGACAAGATTAGCTATCCACTCATAATACCTCAAAGGTATGATGATATGAGCATCAAGAAATTTTTTGACCTCCTTTTCCATGATGGGCAACAAGATAAGATTGATCTACCTTAGTTTCTGTCTAAATGGTTTGGTATCATCCTTCAAAGGTATTTTTTGCTCAATAATGCTTGTGTCATAAATTCACAAATCATCATACTTCCAAGAAAAGACATCAACAAATTCTTTTATAGTTTGATATACTCAACTCTTTGTTTTTCTAACAGACTACTAGACAACTTGTCATACTTGGGATTTTCATCAACACCTAGATTGCATTCTATCAAATCAACATCATTTGAACCTCTCACTTTGACAACCACATCATTACTATCAAATAATCTCTCCAAAGGAACCAATCGCTTGGGTATATGATTGCTAGGCAACTGGACAATCTTGTGGTCTACAATCTTGTTCAAAAATTTATGAGCATGAGGACTGTTTTCATCATCTAAATCTTGATCAATGTGAAGTGCAAAAAATTCTTCTACTGTTTCTAGAAATCTTTTTATCTCAAGATCATCTTCAAAAACCTTCCAATGTTTGACATTGTCAGGTATGGAAGGCCTATATTTTACTTCAACATCGTACTTGAGTTCATGAGGTAGTGGAACTTTAAAGTTACTAGCAAAAAAAACTAGGGAATCCACCAATGCATTCTCTTCTCTAGGAACAAAGAATATGTTGAAAGCTAAGAGGAAATTATCAATAAGATCCCATACCTCATTCATGTAAGTCCTTAACCTTGGATGTTTTTCCTGATATATATTTCCGATCTGACGTACAATCAACTCTGCATGTCCAAAAACTGATAATTCCTCAATTTTCATATATTTAACATCCCTCAGCCCCAAAACAAGAGCCTCATATTCAACAATGTTGTTCGTGGTTTCAAATTCTAACTTGAAAGACAAAGTTATGACTTCTTGAGAAGGGGAAATGAAAACAACTCCAACACCAACACTATCTTTAGAAGATGCCCCATCAAAAAACATTTTCCAAGTTTGAGCATCTTGTTTGAATGTTTCACATGTTGTTGGTGATGGCTTTCTTATTTCCAGAGGTGGCTGAGGAAGATCAGTGAGCTGCAGAATGTTAGATCCCAAATCAATGTCAACATCATAAATAAGATGTTTTGTGGGATTACCTTCATCACTAATAATATAAGCCAATTGTGCTTCTCTATACAGTCTTCTATGTTCACCCCCAAAGACATGTATGGCGGCATAAGAGAGATCCATTTGCAATGTTCCTCCCAACCTCTTAATCCATGATCTGGACAATAACATCAAAAACTTAGGGGGAACATATGCAACTACTATATCCATGACTATACTCTTCATGGGCAATTGAAAGAGAGTAACACCAAATCTTTAATCACCCCTAGGAATTTCACTTTTCTTGAATCAAAAGAATATAGATCATGATATGCTTTGGTGATCTCTAAACCCAATTCGTCCATGATAGATTTAGGCATTAAGTTATGGGATGCACCTGAGTCCTTCAAGCAATTGTGTAAGATCTTATCATGTACATTCAATGAGGTATAAAAAGGAGGAGAGGAGTCATCCCTATCTTCTACTAAGGGCCCCAATATAACTGCAAGTTTTCATATTTCAAATTCACCAAATCTGTTGAATGGGAAGAAAAATCAGGCTGCAACATTTTAGAAATGGACTTATTGAAATATTCATTCTTTATCAACTCTAGGAACGAGACTGGAATTTTTATGTTCTGAATTTCACTCTCTAAGTTAAAAGAAGATGGGGATTTTAGAATTTCTTTTACTACTTGGATAGGGGCTTTAACCACAGACTGATTATTTTGTTCTTCATTTCCTTTTTTGGTGCATCCACTGCTTTAGTAAAGGGTTCTGATTTTTTAGGCTGATTGGATGTACTGGGATTTTCTTGTTTCTATTTTGACCTCAAGTTGTACTTATTCTGATTTTCATTTGGTTTTCTCCCTTACTTAACTCATTTAGTTGGATGTTCACTAGAGACTCTTCATAATAAGATTGAGTTAGGTGAGGGGAAGTAGATGTGTTCCCAAGACAATGAATTTCTTGATCAACTTCCTCATTTTCTCCTTCTTCATCATAAACCATATTGTTTTGAAGGGGGGTCTGAACCTTTTGATCTTCTCTATTCCTCTAATCTCTTTGAAGAATTTGAGGAGCATTATTTTGTCTTTTGAAGTTGTTTCTATTTCCAAAATATTGTGTGTTTCTATTGGCTTGTCTCCCCTCAAGTTTTAGTTTTTCCATTTATGTAGAAAGTGACTTGACTAACTTAGTCAATTCATCCACCTACATGTTAGTTGTTGAAGTATCAGAGTTGGAAGCTTCTGATTTTTGTTTCCTCCTATCCCCATAAGATTTTCCTCTTAATGTGTCTACAACCAATATGTTTGATTCCACCTCTAGGGCAACATCTTGGATATGAGCTAGTGAAGTAGATCTTCTCTCTCTTAATAGAAGACAAAGGACAGGGTCAAAGGCATTAGCATAGGTTATTTTGGCAGAAGTTTCAGTAGGCTTGATCTTAGTAGAAATTTTATTATACATTTTGTTGAACCTTTTTGAATAGTCAGATACCGATTCACCTTATTTTCTTTTGAGACCCCCAAATTCAGTGATATAATACAAAAAATCCTTCGTATCACCCCAATGCCTTAAAAAGGCATCATCAAGGTCTTCAATCCTAGAAATTGATCCAAGAGATAAACTCCTAAACCATTTTCTAGCTTCAACGTCAAGGCTTTGTACAAAAACTCTCATCCAAACATCCTCATTCTCAATATTCAGATTATCATCATAGCTATAAAAAGATGCAAGGTGTTCTTCTGTAGTGATATCCTCCTCTCCTGTGAACTTGGGCATATACTTTAGGTAATATCCTATTGGAAGGAGATTCATAGGCTGAGGAAGCACGAGAGGGGCATACCTAGCAAACACAATGACATCCATTCTATTTCGAGGAGGATTAACCCCTACCATTTTATTAGGGAAAGGTGGATTCTGAATTCTAGGAGAAGTGGGAGGTGATTTGACAGGAAAAGCTGTAATTTGTATATCAGGTATCTTAGGAAAAGGAAGAGTATAAGATGGAGGAGTTTGAAGTTTAACAAAAAGTGGTTGGGTCTTGGAGGTGGATGGGGAAAACTCAAGAGGAACAAAGGCTCCTTCTTCTTTGGTCACAACAAATTTGAAAGAATGGGGCGAAGGAGAACCTAAGAGAGGAAAATATTCCAGACTCTCAAGCCTAAACCAATTTACAAATTTAGGGGATGCAAGAACATCAAAGTTTTCAAGACTTTCTTCTTTAAGTTAAGGAGAAAAAGATGAATATTCTACTGGGAAATCTCCTAGTTTAGTATTTATAGGAGTTTCAACAATAGGAAAATGAGAAAAATGAGAAACAACAACTGGAGGATGGAAAGCAGATTCAGGTGAATTTCCAGAAGTTCCTTAGGATTTGGAAGAGGAAGCTCCTTGCAAAATTTTTCCCTTCTTCAAGATTTTTTCTGGATCAGGTTCAGTTGCATCCAGGGGTGACTGTGGATTCAACTTTGTGTGTCTACCTTTGGGAGCCACAACTAAACTTTGGATTCGCTAGGTGCAATTTGCAGTATTTTGTTTACTGATTACTATGCACCATCAAAATCAGTAATTTGTCTTGGCGTGCAACCCACGGAAATGTCTTCAATCCATTCCTTGACAATGATGCCAAAAATGTTAGCACCGAGAGTTACATTTAGACGACTATAAATGTAAGCCCAATACCCATTTGAGTGTGGAAGACAAAATATTATGATAAATGGAAAATGGATGGAAAACTTATAAAATAATGTCATTAACAACTTACTTCGTACAATATGCACTAGCAAATAGGGCTTCGAATAACTTTGATTAGGGTTTTAGGAAATAAGATGAGTAGGTGGAAGACTTGATAAGAAAATGTAATATGCCTATCATCTACATTAGGTAGTATGACACACATATATGGAAGAACTCTTTGAAATAAGAACTTCTCATAATCAAAGAGGAAAAATCTGATATATTTGCAAAAATATCACAACATATCTTCTATTGCAACAAAGCTATAATTTAGTCAAATGAAACATTCAATGGACTGCAATCAAAATTAGACATCAATAAGATGATAAGGAACATAATTGATTTCCATTATTCAAAGGATCTTAGGTCTGATACATATAATAGAAAGTTGTTGGAGTTACTTCACACACACCTAGGATTTATTTTTCGTAAGGTTATTCCTTGTTTATTAGTCATAATTAGTCATTATCCAGTCTCCTATATTTTAGGGAGAATATTCCACCTGGAGAATATTCTCTTTCAGTTGACACTTCAGTTTGACTAGTTGATTTGAGTTTAGATGTTGCATTGGTTTTGTCACCATGCAACATTGAGATCATCACCAGTTCACTACTCTTTGTTCAGTCAATTAACTAAAGACTAGTTGACTAGTTAACTCAGCTAGGTGGCAGTTCACTCCCGTAACTGCCTGAGAGACTAAACTAGGTGGAAATTTACTCTTGTAACTACTGGTGTGTGTCCAGATCAATCTAGACCACCACTATGGCTCATTAGTTACTCATTTATCCTATATCTATTGTAAATTATTCACTCTTTGAGTGTGGAATACGGTTAATGAGAATTCTTCCATTCTTTCTCTCTTGCTTCTTCTTTCTCAATTTCTCTCT
>SNQJ01S0072727.1:39000-70530 GCA_010110895.2 Picea sitchensis
TATTAGTCATAATTAGTCATTATCCAGTCTCCTATATTTTAGGGGAGAATATTCCACCTGGAGAATATTCTCTTTCAGTTGACACTTCAGTTGGAATAGTTGAGTTGATTTTAGATGTTGCATTGGTTTTGTCACCATGCAACATTGGGATCATCACTAACTCACTACTCTTTGTTTAGTCAGTTAACTAAAGACTAGTTGATTAGTTAACTCAACTAGGTGGCAGTTCACTCCCGTAACTACCTGAGAGACTAGACTAGGTGGCAGTTTACTCTTGTAAATGCTGGTGTGTGTCCAGATCAATCTAGACCACCACTATGGCTCATTATTTACTCATGTATCCTATATCTATTGTAAATTATTCACTCTTTGAGTGTGGAATACGGTTAATGAGAATTATTCCATTCTTTCTATCTTTCTTCTTCTTTCTCAATTTCTCTCTGCAAATGTGTGTAGTATTTTCTAGCTAGATCTATTCTGTGCAGGTTCAACACATTTACAAAAGTACCCTATGCTACATAGACAATGTCAAAAAGTATGAGTCTCTTTCACTCCATTCAAACCTTCCTTCAGTCTTGCAATGCCTATCTTATAACCTAGACTATCATTGACAAATTTACAATTCGAATCACAACTTCTGCATAGGATTCCTATGCCTAAAGGTGGTGTGACTAGAACTGTACAACAAAAATAAAACATAATGTTAAAATTCAGGCTAATGTTGGTAACATTTGTAACAACTTCTTTATGGCCGATGAAGTGTCTCTTGGAGCGCATATTCTTTTGGTAGGTGGCCTCCCAACTCACAATTGACCCTTAGAAAACTTGCATGCATCCATCTTAACACCTGGCAGATGTTCCTCCCTTCAAAAACTCCAAAACATGAGTTCGCAACACCAGTTTGTAGTGCATGTCTGTATTAGCTAGTTCACAACACCATGCACTGCGAACTTTCTTGTAGTGGCTCATTTCATTTGATAAAGTCTTAAAACATTCAAAAAACTATCTCTAGTGCCTTAAAATGTTGTAACGACTTAAAATATTGGTACATGACTACAAGAGAACATACCAGTAGCTAAACATGGTTTATAAAGCATAACCATCCTCAAAAATGAAAAATGCATAAAACAAGAAACTTGTCAAAAACTGATATTGATTAAGGAGGTTTAACTTCTTCATTTTTTAACTCTGGAGCTTCTCTTGGTAGTAACCTTAGCCAACATGTCCATATTTCTCTTGGCCAACTCTTCTTTAAAAGGATGTAGTTCTTCCTTTAACTTTATGATCTGGTCTTGATGAGATCTGTTTTGTCTGTAGAGATTTATGAGCTGCCCATGGAGGGATACAAATCTTTTGGCTATAAATCAGGATTTGTCAATAGTTTCATGGTACATGCCCATCATCCCCTTAAGTTTCTTCCTATAGCTAGAGTCTTCACTTTTTAGTTTATCAACCTTAGCCCTTGCTTCCTTAAGTTGTCTTTTGAGCCTCTTGAAAGTGGGATTTATTTCCTCTTGAGGAGTAGTGATATCTATAATTTCAATGGTATGTTCAGGAGTTTTAGATTTACCCTTCCTTTGGGATGAAGTTTTTGCTACATCAATTTTCACAGAAACATTTTGCTTGGATGCTGCTCTAGTAAAAGGACTCATGGGCTTGATCTTGTCTGCATCAATAGGTGAAGGGAACATAAGCTTTCTTCCTCTCAGGCTGTGGATTTTCTTGAAGGAACCTCCATAGGAATGGGCTTTGCCATGGGTGAAACTTCCCTATGTGAAGGTTGTGAAGGCCTTCTTGCCTCTGTTTCATTTATGGCTCTGTTATCTGTATCAGTCATAGCAACATCTATTTTCTTCTTGCTAACCTCTGAACACACAATCTTATCCACAATAGTAGGGCTTTGTATCTTAGACTATGGAGTGGGGGCAACATTTAGCTGAAAGTGTGATGCAAAATAGGTTTTTATCAACATAAAAGAATGGATTAACAACATCACTACACCTGCAATTTTAAGTTTGCTCCCACATATGATCAACTGTGCACTACAAAATGGATAGGGATATAATTAAATATGTTAAGGTTGCAGTTTTAGAAATATGCAGAGCCCGGGGTTTTAACAATGCTGGAACACAAGGTTCGTAGCGTAGTTCACAATGCCCCGTTCGCCAATGCTCTGTGATCCAATTTACAATGCTAGGTGAAAATGATGGGAGCAAGTAAATTTTGAGCAGGAGGAAAACAAATGAGGTCAGAAGGTGGTCAGGTTTAATAGGCACAGTTCAGAGCATCTTTTAAGTGAATTTTGCAAATTGATAGCAAGGCAGTGACAGTTCGTAGTGCCAAAAGGAAAAACAACCAAGACCCCTTTCTCGACCTTCAATCATGATGAAAAATCTCATGGAGTACCTGGTGGTCCCGAGTTTGATGCTGGTGTCTTTAAATTTGCACAAGGGTGTCTGCAAGTAGTCCAACCAACCCTCCTCTTCAGCCAGTTCATAGAGCTAGTTTGCAACACCTATCTACCAGTGCACACCGCCTGATTCAAACAAGAATTGCATACTTCGAGTAGACTGTAAGGAGATCCAATAACATGATCCCTGAAAATTTGTTAAAAATAGGCTCTGAAAACAATAAAATCCCTTGGCATGATCCATACATGCAATGTTGGTAAATAAATGCATGGAGTACTTTAAGTACGCTGCAAACTCTCCTAGTGAGTTGCCAGCGCATATATCAAATATGATTTGATAGCTAAATGGATAGAAGGTGACAAAATGAGGATCTTGTGTACAACATGGAGGTATGCCATTCCAAAATGATGATGAAGAGTTCAAAGATGTGACCTATGAGGGTTTATTCAACCTGTCATGATAACAAAGACATAACCCAAAGACTCTAGATCAAGGCCAAACTAACTTCAGCTTATTCAAATAAAAATTTGAGTTATGACTATAGCAAGAAGACATAAAAACCTATAACTTATGAAATCCTATGACTCAAAAAACAAAACTGACATGGTTTTTTGACCCTTGCAAATCTATGTGTTAACGTCTAGCTCCACAGGGGATGGCATGCTCCCTGTGAGTTGCCAAGAACACACAGTTCCAGTGCCTTATCCAAGGGATATGGGGTCATTATTTAAAGCAAACAAAACAAACTAAAAATTGAAATTTTAAATGAAAGCAAATCCACTCATGGATTTAATAAAAGTATTTCTTCAGAAAATGCCCATTGACTGGGCCACCAAAATTTTTTGTATCTTCCAAGCTTTGCAATTTGAAAGTGTTATTTTTCAAAACTTCATAAATCTTGAAAGGACCAATCCACAAGGCTTCGAATTTACCATGTTTACCCTTTTCTTTCCTTTGTGCATCCCATTTGAGCACCAGGTCTCCCAGCTGGAAAGCTTCCATATTCACCTTCTTGTCAAAAGCTTCTTTGATTTTCTGTTGATGGCTTTGTGATTTATCAAAGAGCTTCTCCTTGGTCTGTTGTACTTCCACTAGTTGATGCATCCTTCTAATCATGTCATCTTGTTCTCCTTGTTGGTCTTGAAGAAAATTTTCCACCGGTAAGGCTAGTTGAGTAGGAAAAACAACTTCAGTTCCATAGACCATCTGAAATCAAGTAGTGCCAATTGATCTATTGGTAGCTACTCTATTGGCCCATAGAATTTCTCTATTATTATAGTGAAAACTTCAACTTGAATCTCATGATTTCTTGTTGTCCTCTATCAGTATTTTGATGATCTTTACTAGACTTTTGTTGGAGGATTACGCCAAGCCATTACCTTGAGGGTAATAAGGGGTAGAATGAAATAGTTGAATCTAAAACTTTTCACAAAACTTGACCAGAGGTCAACTTTAAAATATACAACATTATTAATCCTGATCTTGGTAGGACAACAAACCTCGACAAAATATCTTCTAGAAAACCAATGACTACTTTATGTGTTGCATATCTTGTGGAAATAACTTCTATCCACTTGCTGAAATAATCATTGGAAGTCAGGATCCAATGAATGTATCACTTGAAGTTGGATGGAGTTCTCCAATGAAATCTAATCCCCATTCTTGGAAAAGGACTAGATACCACTATGGGCTTCAAAGGAAAATATTTTAGCTACTTCTTGCTTGATAATTTCTGACATTTATCATAGGCCATGATATTTGCACATACATCAGTAAAAAGCATAGGCGAGGAAGTACCCATCTTTGAGTATTTTATATGTTGTAGTCCTCAAAAATGATGACCTCCACATGGACTCTCATGAAAATCAGTTATGGTTTGTTTTTCCTCATGCGGATCAAAGCATTAAAATAACCCCTACAATATCCTTCCAATACATAACATGATCAACAATGCAATATATGATTGCTTTGAGCTAAAATCCATCACCTTAGTCTTCTCAAGTCCAGTAGGAGGCTGCAATGTTTGCAATAAATGGATGAGTGATTGCTTTGAGCTTTAAATCCATCACCTTAGTCTTCTCAAGTCTAGTAGGAGGCTGCAATGTTTGCAAGAAATGGATGAGGTCCTTGTACCAACCACACTCTGTCAATTTGGGGCTGATATGTGAGTTGTTGCTAGTAATATCAGTCTGCTGATATACATAATCTGCATTCATGAAATTAACCCCAAGTTCCTTGCAATTTGATTCAACTAACAATCTAGCTAAACCTTGTCCTTTCACCAACTTGGTAGGTTTCATATCAAGATCAAATTCCAAAATTTTGGCAATCCACTTACTTCTCTTTCCATCAATGTGTCTCAATTAGAATTTCTTGAATAGAGGCCGAAGGGACATAAGCAATAATTCTGGAATGCAGAGTATATACTCTGAAAGCTTTGCAGGCTTTGACCAAAGCATAAGCTTGCTTCTCCATGATGTCATATCTGACTTCAACATCTCTCAAATCTCTGCTGAAAAAATAAATAGGCTACTCCATTCCATCTGAGTTTTTCTGAAGGAGGACAACAACTATTGTATCATTTAAGGCAAAATAAAATATCAAAAATTCTTTTGAATAATCATGGCTGATAAGAACAGGTGCCTCGGTCATTGCTTATTTAATTTGATCAAAATAATTCCTAGATTCAAGTGCCCATTTCACCTCATTCTCCTTTGTCAACATGGATGTGATAAACTTAAACAACTTAGTAAAATTAGAAATGAATCTTCTCAAGAAGTTTATATTACCCAGGAAGGACTTAATTTCTTTCTTGGACCTAGGGAGAGACAGAGTCTTGATGGCCTCTACTCTACCTGGGTCAATTTTTACCCCTTCAACTAAGAAAATATGTCCCAACATCTTACCTTCCTTCATAGCAAAGAGGGATTTCTTGGGATTGAGTGATAGTCCAATTTTTCTACATTTTAGGAACACCTTCTCCAAATGTTTATAATTCTCTTGATCAAAGTTTGAAAACACTATGATGTCATCCAAGTAGATCACCACAAACTTATCCTTTTCTCCAATAAAAGCAATATCCATTGCACGCTGAAAGGTTTCCCCTGCATTCATGAGTCCAAAGGGCATCTTGGCATACATGAATGTACCCCAAGGAGTGGTGAATGTTGTCTTCTCTCTCTCTTCAGGTAAAACAAAAATCTGATTATAGACTGAAAAGACATCAATCATAGACATCCTTGCTGAACCTGTCATCCTTTGCAAAATATTCTCCATCTTAGGCAAGGGATAATTGTCTCTCCTAGAACACCTGTTTAAATTTATGAAATCAACACATAGTCTGATTTCTCCATTCTTTTTTCTAACAGGGACAAGATTAGCTATCCACTCAAAATAACTCAAAGGTAGGATGATATGAGAATCAAACAATTTTTTGATCTCCTTTTCCATGATGGGCAATGACATAGGATCAATATGCCTTAGTTTATGTCTAAATGGTTTAGTATCATCCTTCAAAGGTATTTTTTTCTCAATAATGTTTGTGTCATAAGTTTGCAAATCATCATACTTCCAGGCAAAGACATCAACAAATTCTTTGTTTTTCTGACATACTACTAGACAACTTGACATACTTGGGATTTTCATCAGTACCTAGATTGCACTCTGTCAAATCTGCATCTTTATTTGAACCTTTCACTTTGACAACCACATCATTACTATCAAATAATCTCTCCAAAGGAATCAATCCCTTGGGAGTATCATTGAGAGGAAACTGGACAATCTTGTGGTCTGCAATCTTGTTCAGGAATTTCTTAGCATGAGGAATGTTTTCATCATCTGGATCTTGACCAATGTGAAAAGCAAAAAATTATTCTACTATTTCCAGAAATATTTTTATCTCAAGATCATCTTCAAAAACCTTCTAATGTTTGACATTGTTAGGTATGGAAGGCGTATATTTTACTTCAACATCGTACTTGAGTTTAGGAGGTAGTGGAACTTTAAAGTTACTAGCAGAAACAACTAGGGAATCAACCAATGCATTCTCTTCTCTAGGAACAAAGGATATGTTGAAAGCTAAGAATGAATTATCAATAAGATCCCATAACTCATTCTTGTAAGTCCTCAACCTTGGATGTTTTTCCTGATATATATTTCTGATCTGATGTACAATCATCTCTGCATCTCCAAAAATTGGCAATTCCTCAATTTTCATAATTTTAACAGCCCTCAACCCGAAAAACTAGAGCCTCATATTCACCAATGTTGTTCGTGGTTTCAAATTATAACTTGAAAGACAAAGTTATGACTTCTTGAGAAGGGGAAATTGAAACAACTCCAACACTAGCACTATCTTTAGAAGATGCCCCATCTAAAAGCATTTTCCAAGTTTGAGCATCTTGTTTGACTGTTTCACATGCTGTTGGTGATGTCTTTCTTATTTCCAGAGGTGGCCGAGGAAGATTAGTGAGCTACATAATGCTAGATCCCAAATCAGTTTCAACATCATAAATATGATGGTTTGTGGGATTAATTTCATCACTAATAATATAAACCAACTGTGCTTCTCTATACAACCTTCTATGTTCACCCCCAAAGACAGGTATGATGGCATAGGAGAGATCCATCCGCAATGTTCCTCCCAACCTCTTAATCCATGACTTGAACAATAACATCCCAAACTTAGGAGGAACATATGCAACTACTGTATGCATGGCTATACTCTTCATGGGAAATTGAAAGAGAGTAAGAATCACCCCTAGGCATTTCTCTTTTCTTGAATCAAAAGAATATAGATCATGATATGCTTTGGTGATATCTAAAACAAGTTCATCAATGATAGATTTAGGCATTAAGTTATGGGATGCACCTGAGTCCATCAAGCAGTTGTGTAAGATCTTATCATGTACATTCAATGAGGTATAAAAAAGAGGAGAGGAGTCATCCCTATCTTCTACTAAGGGCCCCAATATAACTACAGGTTTTTCATCTTGCAAATTCATTGAATCTGTTGAATGGGAAGAAAAATTAGGCTGCAACATTTTAGAAATGGACTTCTTGAAATATTCATTCTTTATCAACTCTAGGAATGGGACTGGAATTTTCATGTTCTGAATTTCACTCTCAAAGTTAAAAGAAGATGGGGATTTCAGAATTTATTTTACTTCTTGGACACAGGCTTTAACCAAAGGCTGATTATTTTATTCTTCATTTCCTTTTTTTGGTGCAACCACTGCTTTAGTAAAGGGTTCTGATTTTTTAGACTAATTGGATGTACTAGGCTTTCCCTCTTTCTGTTTTGACCTCAAGTTGTACTTATTCTAATTTTCATTTGTTTTTTCTCCCTTACTTAACTCATTTAGTTGGCTATTCACTAGAGACTCTTCATAAGTAGATTAAGTTAGGCGAGGGGAAGTAGACGTGTCTCCAAGACAATGAATTTATTGATCAAATTCCTGATTTTCTCCTTCTTCATCATCAACCATATTTTTTTGAAGGGGGTTCTGAACCTTTTGATCCTCTCTATTCCTATGATCTCTTTGAAGAATTTGTAGAGCATTATTTTGTCTTCTGGAGTTGTTTCCATTTCCAAAATCTTGTGTGTTTCTATTGGCTTGTCTCCCCTCAAGTTTTAGTTTTTCCATTTCTATAGAAAGTGACTTGACTAACTTAGTCAATTCATCCACCCGAGGGTTAGTTGCTGAATTATTAGAGGTGGAAGCTTTTGCTTTTTGTTTCCTCCTATCCCTATCAGATTTGCCTCTTAATTTCTCTGCAACCAATATGTTTGATTCCACCTCTAGGGAAACATCTAATATGAGATAGTGAAGTAGATATTGCCTCTCTTAATAGGAGACAAAACTCAAGGTCAGAGGCACTAACATAGATTATTTTGGCAGAAGTTTCAGTAGGCTTGATCTCAATAGGAATTTTATTATACATTTTGTTGAACCTTTTTGAAAAGTTGGATATCGATTCACCTTCTTTTCTTTTGAGAGCCCCAAATTCAGTGATATAATACAAAAAATACTTCTTGTCACCCAATGCCTTAAAAATGCATCATCAAGGGATTAAATCCCAACAATTGATCAAGGAGTTAAACTCCTAAACCATTTTCTGGCTTCACCATCAAGGCTTTGTAAAAAAACTCTCATCCAAACTTCCTCATTCCCAATATTCAGATTATCAACATAGCTATAAAAAGTTGCAAGGTGTTCTTCTGTAGTGATATCCTCCTCTCCTGTGAACTTGGGCATATACTTTAGGTAATCTCCTATTGGAAGGGAATTCATAGGCCGAGGAAGCATCAAAGAGGCATACCTAGAAACCACAATGACATCCATTCTATTCCGAGGAGGATTAGCCCCTGGCATTTGATTAGGGAAAGGTGGATTATGAATTCTAATAGAAGTGGGAGGTGATTTGATAGGAAACGATGTAATCTATATATCAAGTATCTTAGGAAAAGGAAGAGTACAAGATGGAGGAGTTTCAAGTTTAACAAAAATTGGTTGGGTCTTGGATGTGGATGGGGAAAACCCAAGAGGAACATAGGTTCCTCCTTCTTTGGTCACAACAAATTTGAAAGAATGGGGAGAAGAAGAACCTAAGAGAGTAAAACCTTCTAGACTCTCAAGCCTAAATGAATTTACAACTTCAGGGGATGCAAGAACATCAAAATTTTCAATACTTTCTTCTTTAAGTTCAGGAGAAAAAGATGAACATTCTACAAAGAATTCTCCTAGTTTAGTCTTTACATGAATTTCAACAATAAGCACATGAGAAAAATGAGAAACAACAACTGGAGTATGGAAAGCAGAGTCAAGTAAATTTCCAGAAGTACCTAAGCATTTGGAAGAGGAAGCTCCTTGCATACATTTTCCCTTCTTCAAGATCTTTTCTGGATTAGGTTCAGTTGCAGCCAGAGGTGAATGTGGATTCAACCTTGTGTGTCTACCTTTGGGAGTCACAACTGAACTTTGGAGTCGCTAGGTTCAATCTGCAGTCTACTGTTCACCGATTACTATGCACCATCAAAATCAATATTTTTTCTTGTCGTACAACCCAGGGAAATGTCTTCAATCCGTTCCCAGGCAATGACACCAAAAATGTTAGCACTGAGAGTTACACTTAGACTGATATAAATGTAAGCCCAATACCCATCAAAGTGTGGAAGATAAAAGTTTATGATAAATGGAAAATGGATGGAAAACTCGGAAAAAATGTCAATAATAGCTTACTTCATACAATATGCACAAGGAAATAAGGATTTGAATAACTTTGATCAAGGTTTTAGGAAATAAGATGAGTAGGTGGAAGACTTAATAAGAAAATGTAATATGCCTATCATCTACATCAGGTAGTATGACACACATATAAGGAAGAACTATCTGAAATAAGAACTTCTCATAATCAAAGAGGAAAATTCTGATATATTTGCAAAAATATCACAACAGATCTTCTATTGCAACAAAGCTACAATTCAGTCAAATGAATCATTCAATGGAATGCAATCAAAATTAGAAAGCAACAAGATGGTAAGGAACATAATTGATTTCCATTATTCAAAGGATCTTAGGTCTGATACATACAATAGAAAGTACCATATGCTACATAGACAATGTCAAAAAGTATGAGTCTCTTTCACTCGATTCGAACCTTCCTTCAGTCTTACAATTCCTATCTTATAGCCTAGACTATCATTGAAAACTTTACAATTCGAATCAAAAATCCTGCATAGGATTCATATTCCTAAAGTTGGTGTGACTACAACTGTACAACATAAATAAAATAGAATGCTAAAATTCAGGCTAATGTTGGCAACATTTGCAACATCTTCTTTGTGGCTGATGAAGTGTCCCTTTGAGCACATATTCCTTTGGCAGGTGGCCTCCTAGCTCACAACTGACCCTTAGACAACTAGTATGCATCCATATTAACACCTGACAACTGTTCCTCCCTTCAAAAACTCCAAAACATGAGTTCGCAGTGCATGTCTCTATCACTTAGTTCGCAACGCCAGACGTTGCGAACTATCCTGTAGTGGCTCATTTCATTTGATAGTCTCAAAACATTCCAAAAACTATCTACAGTGCCCCAAAATGTTGTAACAACTTATAATCTTGGTACATGACTAGAAGAGAACATCCTAGTAGCTAAACATGGTTTATAAAGCATAACCATCCTCAAAAATGCAAAATTCATAAAACATGAAACTTGTCAAAAACTGATATTGGTTAAGGAGGTTCAACTTCTTCATTTTTTAACTCTTTAGCTTCTCCTAGTAGCAACCTTAGCTAACATGTCCATATTTCTCTTGGAAAACTCTTCTTTAAAAGGGTATAGTTTTGGCTTCAACGTTCTGATCTGAGCTTAATGAGATCTGTTTTGTCTGTAGAGATTTCTGAGCTGCTTATGGAGGGGCATAAATCTTTGGGCTATAAATCTGGCTTTGTCAATAGTTTCATGGTACATTCCCATCATCCCCTTAATTTTCTTCATATAGCAAGAGTCTTAACTTTTCAATTTATCAACCTCAACCCTTGCTTCTTTAAGTTATCTTTTGAGCCTCTTGAAAGTGGGATTGCTTTCCTCTTGAGGAGTAGTGATATCAATAATTTCAATGGGATGTTCATGAGATTTATATTTACCCTTCCTTTGCGATGAAGTTTCTGCTACATCACTTTTAACAAAAACATTTTGCTTGGCTGCTACTCTAGTAAAAGGCCTCCTGGGCTTGATCTTTCCTACAACAATAGGTGAAGGGAACATACACTTTATTCCTCTCAGGCCTGTGGATTTTCTTGAAGGAACCTCCATAGGAATGGGCTTTACCATGGGTGAAACTTCCCTATGTGAAGGTTGTGAAGGCCCTCTTGCCTCTATTTCATTTGTGGCACTGTTATATGTATCAGTCATAGCATCACCTCTTTTCTTCTTTCTAACCTCTGGACACACAATCTTATCCACAAGAGTAAGGCTTTGTATCTTAAACTGTGGAGTGAGGGAAACATTTAGCTGAAAGTGTGATGCAGTGAGGAATGTTTCCCAATCAATGTTTATCTTTCTTAACTCTTCCATCACCAACATTTTAATAAGGCCATAGTGAAAGACACTTGTGTCTACTTGCTTAGATTTTTCTTGAACTCTATCAACCATCTTACCAATGCTTCTAAAGAGGTAAAAAGGGAGATTCATTGCTTCTTTCCCTATAAAGTGTAATAACAACCTGATGTGATATTGATAAACCATGTTAAATATTACCTCATAGGTAAAATACCTTGGAATAAACTTCAAAATTTTATCAAAACCTTCAATCATATGGTTTCTAGAGACCCCTTTGGATAAGTTGTCCTCATGATACTCTAGTTTGAGAAATTCCTTGGAGAAAGCAAGATTTAATGTCATAGACTTGAACCATTTTTCTCTAGTATTGGGTATCTCTTTTGCAATTGAGATGGACAACTCCGAAACTTCAAATTCTAACATTCCTACCTTGGTTTTGGTCCCATTGAAATTGAGTGCAAATTCCCTAGCTACCTCTGGATGCCCGCTCTGCAGCTTTTGAGAGAAATTGATGCAACCTACTCTCTGAAAGGCCTATTTGATCAAAGCTTCTGAATCAAGCAGTTACATGTCACATGGATCTGTTCTTACTTTTTAACCTCCCTTATGAGTCTTCTTGTGTTGTGGGTTGTCCATAATTGTTTCTTGAAGAAAGCCTTTCTGCAATATTTAATGACCGCTAGATATGTGAAACAAGGAATATAGAAGATTAGGGTTTTGATGACAAAACGTTTTCCAATAGGCTAACCTTTTACAGAGCTTCTACAAACTTCAGTTTATACACATCCAGGAATGAGATAAGCATTATTCAAAAGGAAAAGCTAAGGAAAAGACACTTAAAGTTATAATGAAAGGAGACACAGATAAGACTCTGCAAAACATGTTTTTATCAACATCAAAAAATGGATTAACAACATCACTACACATGCAATTATAAGTATGCTCCCACAAATGATCAATTGTGCACTACAAAATGGATAGGGATATAATTAAATCTGTTAAGGTTTCAGTTTTAGAAAGATGCAGAGGACGAGGTTTTAACAATGATGGAATAGAGGGTTCGTAGCGCAGTTTGTAGTGCCCTGTTTTCCAATGCTCTGTGAGCCAGTTCGCAGTGCTAGGTGAAAATGATGGGAACACATAAATTTTGAGGAGGAGGAAAAATGAATAAGGTTAGAAGGTGGTCAGGTTTAATATGCACAATTCAAAGCATATTTTAAGTGAATTTTGTAAACCTATAGCAAGGCAGTGACAATTCGCAGCGCCAAAAGGAAAAACAATGAAAATCTCTTTCTCGACCTTCAAACAAGATGAAAACTCTCATGGAGTACCTGGTGGTCCTGAGTTTGATGCTGGTGTATTTGAATTTGCACAAGGGTGTTTGCAAGTAGTCCAACCTCCAACCCTCCTCTTCATCTAGTCCACAACGCTAGTTCGCAGTGCCTGTCTATCGATGCACAACGCCTGATTCAAACAAGAATTGCATACTTCGAGGAGACTATTAGGAGATCCAATGACATGATCCTTGAAAATTTGTCAAAAATAGGCTCTAAAAACAATAAAATTCTTTGTTACGATCCATAAATGCAATGATGGTAAATAAATGCATGAAGTACTTTGAGTATGCTGCAAACTCTCCTAATGAGTTGGCAACACATAGATCGAATATGATTTGATAGCTAAACGGATAGAAGGTGACAAAAGGAGGATCTTGTGTACAACATGGAGGTATGACATGTCAAGGTGATGATGAAGAGTTCAAAGATGGGACCTATGAGGGTTTATTCAACTTGTCATAATAAAAAACACATAACCCAAAGACTCTAGACCAAGGCAAAACTAACTTCATCTTACTCAAATCAAAATTTGAGTTATGAATATAGCAAGAAGACATAAAATCCTATAACTTATGAGACCCTATGACTCAAAAAACAAAACTGGCATGATTTTTTGACCCTTACAAATCTATGTGTTAACAACATGTAGAAAGAAAAAGGGGCTTTCAATGTCGAACGCCGAATTCCCATCTAGCCTGTGTGTTAGATGAGGATCGAGTCCCACCATTGAATTGGATGGTAGATGGACCCTCTCCGTGGGAGGTAGCAACTTGGAGATGGTACGAACAAGTTGGATCCACATGGCCCTCAACTATTAACGCCCGAAGAACTTTAGGAGGCCATAACTTGCAAACCAGAGGTAAGATTAGAGTCCGAAAGTAGTCATTAGGAAGCTATGAGCGAGTAGAAGAGGATGGAGACCTCAGGAAAGTGATTCGAGATGGTTAGAGGAAGAATTTTTTTGATGCCCTATCCCTAGGAAGGGTACTTAGGGGTCGGGTGTTACAAATTGGTATCAAAGTATGGTTACAACACTTGGCCTGCTTATGCTCATGAACAAGTCACTTAAAAATCTTAATTAGAGAAATTTTAGGGGTGACACCCTATCTTACCCCCTTTCTTAAGAGGCTTATTTAAACCTCTATTGAAGGAAGGAATGAAACTTTCTACTGTTGTATATGTTTTGAAAATTTTGAGTTGTGTGCTATTCATAAAACTAGTAGATCATTAACTAACAAAGAATGTTTTATCAACACTTAAACAATCAATGGACCGTAGGAAAACTACAACATAAAGGATGGTGATACACCATGAATTGGGGGAAAACTCCCACAATAGAGAGGAAGAATATGATGAAAGGAGGGTGGTGGAAACCCCTCTAGATTTGGCTGAAACTGTAAGAAGCCTCATGGCAGAATTATAGAGTTGTAAGGTTGACAATGAAAGGCTAATAAACAAGAAGGAAAAAAAAACTGAAATTAATGCAATTGTACTGCATAGATTATCAGATATACAAAGGCAACTGCAACATGGACCAGTAGCCAGTCATGTGGACAAACATCATACCAAGAAAATCCAGAGTCCTCCTGAGATAAGAAAGAATGGCCCTGAAAGTGGCCACACAAGAAGGAGCACCTCAAAGAAGGCCCAACATGGAGCCAAGATACACTCATAGGGAGAATCATCTGGTGAGGAAACTGATAACTCGAAGGAATATTCTAGTAGAAAAATTAGTTCGCATTCCCAGAGGAAAAGAAAGAAGAGGAAACATTCCAAGAGTCATGACCCTGAAGAGTTCAAGAAGTCCAAACCACCCACTTTTGATGGAGAAATTAAGAAAGGAGAAGAAGTAAAAGTTTGGTTGCTTGGCTTGAAGAAGTACTTCAGAGTCCATGACTACTCCAAAAATTTAAAGGTTCAAATAACCATTTTTAATTTGAATGGAAAGGCCTCCATTTGGTGGGAAGACCTTAGGAGCGTGAAAGGAATCCATGAGAAGGACTTGTCATGGAAACAATTTGATAAATACTTCAAGAATAAGTATCTATCTGAGAAATACTTTGATGGGAAGACCAAGGATTTCTATGATCTCAGGTTGGGACAACTCACCATAGATGAATATATCAATAAATTCCTTAAGCTGATAAGGTATGTGTCATACATCAAAGATGAAAAGGTAAATATGCAACGATTTATCAGTGGATTGCCTCAGTCCTTCCGGGACATAATTGAATTTGATGAGCCAAAGACCTTAGAAGACATTATCCGAAAGGAAAGGTATTGCTATGAGCAGTTCAAGAATAAGACAAAACCTCACGAGGACTGGAATAAGAAAAGTACTTCGGGATTCAAGAAGAAGGGGTTTAAACCCTCAAGATTCAAGAACTATGGGAGGGGTTATAAGATGAGCCTTCCTGATAAATGTGTATACCAACAAAATTTCCCCTCTCAGAGTGGAAACAAACCCTTTGGAGAAGCCCCAGGTAACACTGATAACATAAAGAGATAACCCTTGAAATGTTTGGGTTGTGGAGAAGAATGTCTTCTGAGGGACTGCCAATATAGGCAACAAAACAATAGGAATCCCTACAACATCCAAGAGGCTACCACATTAAATGATGTGGCTAGGAGCATACAACATATTTATGCAGCCTTGGATAATAGACAAGCCGAACACCAAGCTTTAGTGGTGGATATGGAAGGTATGATTTCCAACCATCTAGTTTCCATTTTAATTGACCCTGGTTCTAATTTGAGTTATGTTTCCCATCAAACTGTTGAGAAATGTAAATTGCAACAAGTTAAACATGTTAAATCATGGTTGGTACAACTAGCCACTAGAACCAAAATAAAAGTAACAGAGGTCATAACGGCATGCCAATTCATTATGAATGGATCACCCACCCAAGCGACCCTAAACATACTCCCTTTAGGATCTTATGACCTACTAATTGGCATGGACTGGTTGGCTGCCCATAAAACCAAGTTGGACTGTTACAATAAAAATTTGGAGTGTGAAAATGAAGAAGGGAGAAAGGTAACCCTACAAGGGATTCAAAATCCTGTTTCAGTGAGACAAAAATCAACCCTTCAAGTGAATAATTATTGCGGAAAAGGATGTCCTCTGTATGCAATACAAGTGTTGGACTATGTTGAGGACAACAAACCAAGCCTAGAGGACTACCCCATATTAAGAGAGTATAAAGATGTATTCCCAGAAGAGGTACCAAGTCTACCTCCAGGAAGAGATATTGACTTTTCAATATAACTTGCACCAGGAGTGGTGCCAGTGTCTAGAACACCCTATAGGATGAGTACACCAGAGCTGGTTGAGCTCAAACTATAACTAAAGGAAATGATGGACAAACGCTACATTCGACCTAGTGTGTCTCCATGGGGAGCACCGATCTTGTTTGTGAAAAAGAAAGATAGAACACTTAGGTTGTGCATAGACTATAGAAAACTCAATAATATGACCATAAAGAATAAGTATCCCTTTCCAAGGATCGATGACTTGTTTGGCCAATTAAGGGGTTCTACAATTTTCTCCAAGATTGACTTGAGGTCTGGATACCATCAAGTCATGATTAAAGATGAAGATATCCACAAAACAACCTTTAGGAAAATATATGGTCACTATGAATTTGTGGTGGTGCCATGATCTAAGTGGATATCGGTGGCCACCCACCTTTTCCAACTGACTCAAAACAATTTTCTGGCACTTTTGGTGATTTACTATTTTTAGCAGTTTTTAACTTCTGGGGCCATTTTTAGGGCCTAAATGAAGGTTTTTCAGGATATAGCTTCTCAATGATAGCCAAATNCCACCCACCTTTTCCAACTGACTCAAAACAATTTTCTGGCACTTTTGGTGATTTACTATTTTTAGCAGTTTTTAACTTCTGGGGCCATTTTTAGGGCCTAAATGAAGGTTTTTCAGGATATAGCTTCTCAATGATAGCCAAATGATCTCACTGAGCCCCTATAATGAATCTCCTCGATGATACGTTTCCAATGAGCTATCATGCGCCCCAAACAAAGATTGTATGCAAAAGTTACGACCCCGGGAAGTTGATGTACTAACTTACCCAAATGGGGCCCACATGACTTTTGGTGCTTCATCTCCAAGGGTTAGGTTTTTTGGATGTCTAGGGTTTGTGAAATTCCATTTTATTGTAAAAAAGGACTTCAGAGACTCATTGTAATCACCTTCTTGCGAATGAGCGCAACCGTCACATCTCTTCTGAGAGATAAGCCGCCACCATTCCAACAAGCTTGTTTTCTGCTGCATTTTACAGTTTCAAATTATTTCCTTATTGAATAGAAAACCAGTTTTACTGTATCTCTATTATTCCTTGTTAGGAATATTTTAATAATCTATATTCATTTCGTTCTGCTCATAAAATCTGGATCAGTGGTATCAGAGCGGCCTTCTCCTTGTCGTCTTAATGCATGTCCCCAACGAGGTCAGGGTACAAAGAATTGGGTCTCGAGCTTGTTTCTCTTGAGGAAAAAAGCTCTCACACACCCAAGTGACCTCTCATGGCAGGATAAAAGAAAGATGATGGGACAGGAGATCCTTTCAAAATGTTGCTTGAGGAAGCCCTCACGCAATAGAGGAATGAGATGATGGATAGTTTCGCGCAAATCCTTCGGCGGCTACCAACAGGTGATGCATCTTCCTCGAGTGGAGGCTCCATCCCCTTGACTGTACAAATAAACTTCGATATTCCTCTATTTGAAGGTCAACTATACACAGATGTTGTAGACAAGTGGTTGAATCTACTAGACGGGTATTTTTCAGTCCATAACTTTTCGAATAGAGAAAATATTACTTTTGCACTCCTCAAAGCCATTCCCCATGTAAAAAATTGGTGGGAAACTTTCTGTTAGCAAAAGGAAATAGAGGAACCCTCATTATTTATAGTCACGGCTATGTGGGAATCCTTCAGTGATTCTATCAAGGAACTATACTACCCTGTCAGAAGTGATGACGACTTGTATACCAAATGGACCACACTGCGGAAAGAAAGAGACCAAGCAGTGCCAAAGTTCACAAATATCTTCCATACCTTACGAACGAAGCTAGGTATCAAAGATTCAGAGCGACATATGGTGCTCAAGTATCATGGTACTCTGCATAGATACATACAGAATGAAATGGAATTTCTGAACATCTCGTCCTTGGGCGTGGCCTACCGATATGCCGTCAAAACCGAGCATAAGCTCAAACAAAAGACACGACAATTTGGGCCTGGGAACTCTTCACAGAAAAATCCAGGAAAGGGCGGCCCCAACCCACACAAAAAAGGACAAAGCAAATATGGAAAATATCAAGACAACCAGTCCAAGCCGTAAGCAAAGAAGTACACCAGAAAGACAAAGAAAGATACCAGGAAGTGGTGTAACTTCCATAAGATCCCCTCAGATAACACTGGTGATTGCTGCTCAAAGCAGCCGTTGGTGGCCGAAGTGAAAGCCTCTGAATCAGATGCATGTTCTGACTCAGAGTCAGAACCAGAAAGGGGAAGACAAATCATTGACGCAAAACCTAGCACCATCGTTTCTACCACTAAGATTCATCCTGGTGAACCAGATGAGCCAGAAGAAGGTGAGCACCTCTTCCATCCACATATGTGGGTGAAAGGCACCCCGCTGCACTTCATCGTTAATAGTGGTAGCTAGAAGAACCTCATCTTAGTAGAGGTCATCAAACGGCTAGCCCTACCGACAATGCCGCATCCACAACCCTACACCATTGGATGGCTCCGCCAAGGAAGCGATCTCTGTGTCAACCAACAATGTCGACTGTCGTACGACATCAAGCCCTTCAAAGACGAGGTATTGTGTGATGTTTTTCCTCTCGAAGTTTATAATGTTATTTTGGGCCAACCTTATTTATGGAAATGTCATGCTGTATATGAGTCTAGGCCTCGTACTGTTATTATTAATTTGAACAAGAAATTGTGCAGGATACTCGAGGCAGTCCCTCCTAGTGATATTTCCTTGATCTCTGTAAGGAATGAAGAAAGGTCATCTCTCAGACCAAGAATTTTGTCTTTTTCATGATTCACTCTTAGAGTGAGTGAAAGATCGCAACCACATCTAGGGCCTCCGCGACCAATCTCTCCACACAACATAAGCAAGTGGATAAGGTCGTAGAGGAATACTCATATATCTTCTCTTCTCCTACCTTGGTACTTCTGCACTGCTAGGTCAAACATCCCATGAATCTGACCCTAGACACACCGCTACCCCATGGGCCAGTCTACCACCACTCTCTGTTAGAAAACAAGGAGATCAAGAGGCAGATCCAAAAAATTCTCCGCAAGGTGCACATCTGTCCCAACTCATCACCTTGTGGGAGCCCAATAGTGTTGGTGCAGAAGAAAGATGGGACCTGGCGACTCTGCATTGATTATTGGGCCCTGAATAAAATCATAGTCTGAAACTGGTACCCGATTCCCTGAATCGACAACCTCCTTGATCAACTCATAGGGGCCAAATACTTCAGTAAGAATGATATGAATTTTGGCTACCACCAGGTCCCAATAGAATAAACATATGTATGGAAGACCGCCTTCAAGTCAAAAGAAGGTCTTTTTGAATGGTTGGTCATGCCCTTTGGTTTGACAAATGCTCCAACAATATTTATGAGGATGATGGATGATATTCTACGACCTTTCACCAATACTTTTGTAGTGGTGTATCTAGATGAAATCCTCATCTACATCAAGACTTGGGTAGAACACTTGCAACATATTCAACAGGTTCTGCACACCCTGCGACAACACAAACTATATGCAAACTTGGAAAAATGCTCCTTCGGCATGGACATGGTCCATTACTTAGGATACATCGTTGATCAACATGGTGTGCATGTGGATCCAGCCAAGATGCAGGTCATCCATGACTGGCTAGCCCCAACCACACTCACTGAACTTCAGAGCTTCTTGGGCCTCGCCAATTTCTATCTTAGGTTCGTGTTGGGATTCTCTCATATCGCATGGGCCCTCAACCAAGTAACCATGGGTGGTGGTAAGGAAAAATTTGTGTGGGGCATGTCCATAAAAAAATCCTTCGAGGACTTGAAGAATTGTTTGTGCTCATCCGCAATACTTTCATTACTGGACCTGTAACATCCCTTTGAGATCGAGACAGATGCTTCAGACTATACTATGGGTGCCATTCTCACTCAACACGGCCACCCCGTGGCATATCATAGTAAGAAACTATCAGATGCTATCCATAAGTACCCTACTTATGACAAATAAATGTACTCCATTGTGCAAGCCTGTTGCTAGTGGAGACATTACATTCTTGGGAATGAGACAATCATCCACACTGATCACAAGTCACTACAGTTCATGCAAACCCAAGGAAAATTGCAGAATGACCGCCATCAGAAGTGGTTCACATACTTACAACAATTCCACCTTGACATCAAGTATAAAATAGGAAGTACAACCGAGTTGCTGATTTCCTCAGCCGACCTCCAGTCACTACACTCACCATGGTACCAGACTCTTGTGGCCATGAGACCTCTGGATGGCCCCACCTCTACGAGACAGACCCTAACTTCTCCACCACCTACCAAATGTTGGGCGCCAACTCAGTCGTTTCTAATTTCCATCTCTAGGACGGTCTGTTGTGCCGTCTGGGCCATCTCTGCGTTCCATCAAGCGAGCACACGAAGCTGATCTGGGAAGCTCACTACAGTCAGGTGGCATGACACTTTGGTGTCGAAAAGACAGTGGCAGTGCTACAGAAACATTTCTACTAACCGAAACTTTGACAGAATGTCGGCAAGTATATCAGGTCCTGCACCGCATGCACTATTGCCAAACTGACCACAAATAAACAAGGCATGTACACCCGTCTTCCTACTCCCGACAGGTAGTGGGAATCCATCTCAATGGACCAAATGTTGGGCCTCTCATCCCCCAAGAGGGGAAATGACTACGTTTTTTTGGTTGTTGATCACTTTTCCAAGATGACAATTCTAGCCACCTGCAAGAAGAACATCACAACAATAGCCACTACCAAGATCTTCTTTGAATGAGTATGGGTACATTTTGGGATCCCACAAACCATTATCTTAGACTGTGACAGTCGGTTCCTCAACACATTCTGGTCGAGCCTCTGGTCACTGCTGGATACCAAGATCACTAAATCCACTGCCTTCCACCCCCAGACAGATGGCCAAACTGAGGTCATCAATAAGATGATCGTACATATCCTACACATGTACAATTCAAAACACCCTCACACATGGGATGAGAGTCTTCCCTATGTCCAACATAGCTACAACCAAGCCCTACATGGCTCAATTGGCCACAACCCATTTCAGGTGGGGTTGGGATTCCAACCATTGGGCTCCATGGATGTTGCACTACACCCGGCGACCAAATCAACTGACTCATCCCCTGTTCCACCGGAAGCTGACAAAGCCACCTGATTCATTGAGCGGATCTAACACAACCACCAACAGGTTTTGGATATTCTACAAAAGTTTAATGCCAAGTGCAAGCAACGCCATGATCAACATCAGGTGCCACATAAGTTTCAGGTGGGTGACAAAGTTTGGTTGCACTTGCAGAAAGAATGCCTTACAGGGCTCCATCAGAAGCTTCACCCACTCTGTTATGGGCCGTACACCATCACCAAGGCTGTGGGTGACAATGCTTTTGAGATCAACATTCCCCCTTTCCTTGGCCTGCATCCAGTCTTCAACGTGGCTCTCCTTCGACCATATTTACCACCATTATTGGACACCTCAGAGATAGTAGAGCAGTTGACACCAATAGAGCTCAAACTTGACTGCATGCAACATGAATCCAGTGATTATATTGTGGACACATGGATCAAGGGCAATCGACAACAAAGGATCCAACTTTATCGAGTCGTTAAAGCAGGGCAACTCCTACACCAAGGCAAGTGGCTCACCCATGGCCAAATTCAGCAGAAATTTCCTCATATGATGGGGGAAATCAACGCAATGGAGACCATTTATTCCTAAGGAGGGAGGATTGATCCAGGTGGATATCGATGTCCACCCACCTTTTCCAACTGGCTCAAAACAATTTTCTGGCAATTTTGACAATTTACTATTTTTTGCAGTTTTTAACTTCTAGGGCCATTTTTAGGGCCTAAATGAAGGTTTTTCGACATTGAGCTTCTTTATGATCTCCAAAGGCTTGTATCGAGCCCCCAAAATGAATCTCCTTGGAGATACCTTTTCAACGAGCTATCATGCACCCCAAACGAAGATCGTATGCAAAAGTTATGACCCCGGGAAGTTGATGTACTAACTTACCCAAATGGGGCCCACATGATTTTTGGTGCTTCATCTCCTAGGGTTAGGTTTTTTGGATGTCTAGGGTTTGTGACATTCCGGTTTATTGTAAAAAAGGCCTTCAGAGCCTCATTTTAATCATCTTCTTGCGAACGAGCGCAACCGTCACATCTTTTCTCAGAGATATGCCGCCACCATTCCAACAAGCTTGTTTTCCGCTGCATTTTACAGTTTCAGCTTATTTCCTTATTGAATAGAAAACTAGTTTTACTGTATCTCTATTATTCTAAGTTAAGCATCTTTTAATAATCTATATTCATTTCGTTTTTCTCATAAAATTCGGATCATGCCATTTGGGCTAACCAATGCGCCAACCACTTTTATGTGCTTAATGAATAATGTACTCAGTAAGTTCTCAGACAGATTTGTATTGGTTTTCATTGATGATATCCTAATATATTCCAAGAATATGGAAGAGCATGAAGGACACCTTAAGCTATTACTTCAAGTACTAAGAGAACATCAACTCTATGCTAAGTTTATTAAGTGTGACTTTTTATAGAAACAAGTCCATTACTTAGGCAATGGTATTTCTGAAAAATGAGTGGCAGTTGATCATGACAAGATCAAAGCCATTTTAGATTGTCCTACCCCAAATGATGTATCTGATATCATATCCTTTATGTGCCTATCAAGATACTATCAAGGGTTTATAAAGGATTTTCCAAGATTGGTTTCCCAATCACTTCCCTTCAAAAAAAAGGGAGTTAAATTCCTTTGGACATCAGAATGTGAAGAGAGATTCCAAAAGTTGAAATGCCTTCTAACCGATGCACCTGTGTTGAAGATTGCAGATCCAAATAAGGACTTATTGGTGTGTAAAAATGCCTACAAGGAAGGACTTGGAGGAGTCCTCATGCAAGAAGAACATGTAGTCTGCTACGAATCCCAAAAATTGAAAAACATGAAATCAATTATGTGACCCATGATCTAGATTTGGCGGTGATAATGCATGCTTTAAAAATGTGGAGGAATTACTTCCTGGGTAGGAGATTTGTGTTGATGACATATCATTGTGGGTTGAGGTACCTGTTTGATCAACCAAAACTTAATGCTAGACAAGCTAGATGGATGGCTCTCCTTAGTGAGTTTGATTTTGAAATCAAACATATCAAACAAAAAGAAAATAGGGTGGATGATGCCCTTAGTAGGAGTATGAAAATGATTCACCTGGCAGCTATAAGCACATGTGAAATGAATGTCAGGGAGAGAGTTAAAAGTGCACAAGAAATAGATGCATTTTTCAAGACTATAAAATCATACTCAGAGAAAGAGCCCACGGGGCTGAAGTACGAAGGTTATCAATTGTTGAATGATGTATTACTAACTTAAAAATGTAGGTTGTATATTCTTAACTGTGACGACTTGAAGAGGTTCATGATGGATGAACTACATAGAAGACCATATACTTGTCATCCTAGTTATCATAAGATGATCATTTCCATTAGGAAACTGTTTTATTGGTCGGGACTGAAAAAGGACATAACTGATTACTTGGCTAAATGTCTAGAATGTCAGCAGGTTAAGGCAGAATACCGACAACCAACAGGGATATTGCAGCCCCTACCAATTCCAGAATGGAAATGGGAAACCATCTCCATGGATTTCATCACAGGATTACCAAAATCAACCAAACAAAATGACGCCATCATGGTGGTGGTGGACAAATTGAGCAAGGCTGCTCAATTCGTTCCCATCAAGTCAACTTGCAAGGCAATAGACATTGCCAATATTTTCATAAAAGAAATATTTAGGCTGCATGGCATGCCTTAGGAGATCATATTTGACAGAGATACGAAATTTACTTCAAATTTCTGGAAATCTCTATTTGTTGGTTTTGAAACTAAATTGCTATTTAGCACAACCTATCACCCCCAAACTGATGGACATATAGAGAGGGTAAACCAAGTGTTAGATGACATGTTAAGGATGCATGTAATGCATCAACCTAAGAAGTGGGAAGATTACCTAACAGTAGTAGAGTTTGCCTACAACAATGGCTATCAAGAGTCATTGAAGATGAGCCCTTTTGAGGCCCTCTATGGTAGACAATGCAATATTCCAATCAACTGGGATAACCTAGTAGATAAAATTACAATCGGGACAGACATGCTGAAAGAAATGGAACAAAAAGTAATTCAAATAAAGCAGAATCTGAAAATAGCTCAGGATAGATAGAAAAGCTATGCAGACCGAAAGAGGACTCCTAGAGAGTTCAAAATAGGGGATCATGTGTATCTCTGAGTTAGGCCCAGGAAAAGCTCCTTGAGAATGGGATCTTGAGTTGTCACCTCAATATTGTGGAACCTTTGATATTTTGGATAGAGTGGGACCTGTAGCCTATAGGCTAACACTTCCTCCCATAGTGAAGGCACATGATGTTTTCCATGTTTCGTTATTAAATAAATATGTACATGATTCTAATCATATTATTGACTGGTCTGTGATTCAGGTGGAACCAAAGAGACAATTCCTTCTAGAACCTAAATGCATAATAGACAGGAAGGAAACCCCACTCAAGAACAAAACCATTGCACAGGTCAAGGTGCAGTAGAAACACTTTGGCCTAGATGAGGCTACATGGGAAATGGAGGATGCCATGAAACATGCATATCCATTTTTGTTTGCTTCTGTACATACATAACACATCAGTAGATAACACATCAAGGATGATGTCCCTTTAAGGGGGAGGGTATTGTAATACCCCTGTTTCCCCCAGTTTGTAAATATAACTATAATCGACCAAGATACTATGGCAGACTAGATATGTGTGAATGTTGGATTTGATGAACCTTTGTATAAAAGGTCAATGCATGCATTTTCTGTTATTAATAGAAAATGAATAAGTATTGCATAAATGTTGAAAGGGGTTTTTTTCCAAGATAGACTATGGATTCTATGAGAGAGATGGTGAGGGGAACCATAAATGGTTGAGATGACCCCTGACCAAACCAGTATGTTACTGGATTTAATGATTCAGACTCAGAACAATCCTTTGACCCACAAATGAATTACCAAGTCAAATTGGTAGTTGGAAGAGTCCTCCTCAAGAGTTAATGAGGAGATGGGGCAGAGTACCCATATGCAAGACTTCCAGGCCTAACCACAAGCTGGGGATTCAAACCCATGCAATATTTCTGAGGAAGGAAAGAAAAGAGGTAATTCATGGGCAGAGAGAGATCTGTGGGGAGAACAGAGTCGAAAGACCAATCTCAAGAAGATAAAAAGAGAGGTTACAACTCTCTAGTTCGAGGAAGAATTGAGAAATAAGCTCGTCCTAGGAGCAAGAAGATGTGGGTATCATTTTCGGTTCAATATGATAAACGGGGCTGACGAGTGACTGTGGAAGTACTCGTGTAGACTCCCTTGCTTGGTACATAGAAAACCAATTACCAAGATCCCGTGGGAGGAGGAGAGTAACCTCTGTCCCTGACTGTCATTGAGCAAGAAGAAAGAGTCTCTCTCAGAGAATGATGGTCTAGTGCGGGGGTGGCCAACGATAAATCCGTTAGGAGTGGTTGTGCCTATGGTTGGGTGGGAAAAAGTACCCCTTTCAGTAGTCGCTTCATGAACTTTGGTTTTCTAATAAGCATCTTCATATTCCGTGTGTTGAAATGGAAATGGTGATTGAATATATTTATATGTCTGTGACTGAGTTCTGTGTTGAATGGTTAAGTTAGAAATATGTATTATATTTATGTGAACCCATGATTTGAATGGTTTTCTACTTGAATCAACTTAGCATTTAGAGAGTTGTGGGATGTACATTTGCAATAGCGTCAGGGAAAGACTTACTGGGATGTTTAAGTCCTGCCGGCCTCTAGTATCTACCTTCGTGGGAATACCAAGTCCAAACCCGATGGAAGGAGGGTGCCTCCTTAAGATATTTCACCCATGTGACCAAGGGCTCATTCCCATGTCCTTAACCAACTCACAGCTGAGAATATTAGCATGTAACCCCCGAGAGTTTTCGAAGGGCCCATGTGACCAAGGTCTGGGAACCCTGTTCTAGGTCCGAAAGGAGCTGAGTCTTTCTGGGTTCGAAACTTCTGGAGTTAATAATTCCAGAGTGTTTCATCCTTACCATTTGTAAAACGACCGAAGGAAACTGATATTTACAGTTACCGATAAGCTGACCGGCACCTGGCGGTCTCCCTAACCATGGCAGAGAGACATGCCCCACTGTTAAGCCTTGATCTATTTACCCATCGCGAAGTAACACGAGCCACTAATTTGAGGGTATTCAAGAGTCCTCTTGGCCATTGGATTTATGCCGAGATAACTTCGACGAAGTCCTACTTCGGGAGAATAGGGATGTTAAAGCACCAAACTCCCCGAACACCAAAGTTATGAAGTGATGAGAGGCGTGGATCTTGGGAGTCAATTAAGAACCCTAGTAACCATCTGATTAAACAATGGAGAGACCCACGTACAATACTTCGACGGAGTCCTACTTCGGGAGAATGGAATGACCATAATGCCTAAATCCTCGAAGGTCGGAGCTGTGAAGTGACGAGGACCATATATCTAGGGACCCTTCAGGATCTCCCCTGATTGTTAGATCTAGGCCATGGTCAGCTCGACGCTGACCACTTTGGGAGGAAGGAGGAAGTCACACCACATATCTCCCAAAATCCAAAGTTACAAAGTAAGGGAGGGCGTAGATCCAGGGGTTAAATTGACACACCTTGACCGTGTGATCTAAGGGCATAAGAAGGCCATCGGTCCAGAGTGACGTGGCATAATGACATCATCCAGGGAGACGTGGACCCATGATTGACATGCCACGTGTCACCTGGATTCATACTTCTCGTAGACTCTATGTGCCCATTAACACCTGGCATGTGTCATCCACTGTAGGGGCCACATGTCATCTCTGCCCTGCCACAGGTCACCCCTGGAACTTACTTGTTTAGTCCATTTGGTGGGAGGAGTATTCAAGACCCACGTACTTTCCTCCACGTTTAGTACGTCACCGCGTGTGAGGGTGGACCCTTTAGGAGTTCGGAACTTCGGGGCTCCAGAGGTTTGGATTGCAGTGTCGAGGGTAATTCGAAAGGCTCGAAGGTCAGAGCCACGTGGAAAGATTTCAGTTCCTTTGAGAGTTTGAGAATTCGGAACTACGAAGGACATGCGTGCAAAAAGAAAAAGGGGCTTTTAGCGTCGAAGCATCGAATGCCGAATTCCCCTCTAGCCTTTATGTTAGATGAGGATCGAGTCTCCCCGTTGGATTGGATGGTGGATGGACCTTCCCTGGGAGAGGTAGTAACCTAGAGATTGTACAAACAAGTTGGACCCAAGTGACCCTCAACTATTAATGCCTGAATAACTTCGAGAGGCCATTAATTCCAAACCATAGGCCGGATTAGAGCCTAGAAACAGTCATTAGGAAGCTACGAGTGAGTATAAGAGGATGGAGACCTCAGGCAATGGATTCGAGATGGTTAGAGGAAGCAAAATTTTGATGCCCCATCCCTAGGAAGGGTACTTAGGGGTCGGGTGTGTTACACTAACCCACGACCAAATTCAACAGAAATTTCCTCACTTGATGGGGGCACTCAACGCAATGGAGACCATTGTTTCCTAAGGGAGGAGGACTGATCCAGGTGGATATAGGTGGCCACCCACCTATTCCAACTGGCTCCTTTGGACAATTTTAGTTCAACACATTCTTTTGTTATTCTTTGTAATTGTGGGTTTTACACTTTTGAGGTTGTCTGAATCCCTACATAGCTTCCAAGTGGATATTGGTGGCCGCCCACCTAATCCAACTGGATTATTTTGGAAATTTTCATATCAATACATATTTCTGTACTTCCAGGGCCATTTTGGGGCCCTAAACAATGTTTTTTGGCTTGCGACGGTCAAACTATAGATGAAGTGAGAGTTTGATGACATAATGTGTAGTTCTAAAAAAATCCTTTCCAACGGGCTATCACGCACCTAAAATGGAGGTCATATGCAATATTTACAAGATCGAGAAGTTGAGGTACCAACTTACCCATCAAGGCCCACATAAATTTTGGCGTTTCATCTCCTAGGGTTAGGTTTTTGGATGTCTAGGGTTTTAGCATTCACAAGTAATGTTAAAAAGGCATCCGAAGCCTCATTGTAATCATTCTTCTCAGACGGATGCGCGTAGAAACCACATCTCTTCTCGGAGATAGCTACCACCATTCAAGCAAGTTGTTTTCAGTTCTGCAGTTTTAAAGTTTCAGCCTATTTTATTTATTCAATAAAAGTTATTGTTCATTGGATATCTGTTGTTGTTCTCCGTATCTCTGTGTTATTGTATTCATTCAGTTATTTATTTCGTTCTGCTCATAAATCCAGATCAAATAGTTCCTACAAATTCTAGAGCCCATTTTTCAAAAGGCTCTATGAGTACCCGAGGTTATAGAGGCATTTCCCCTTCTTGCACTGGTCAACCCATCCGTTGAAAACTATCATAGCTTCTAATGTACTTCTTTTCATATATGAAAATAGTAGGTCAATAATACCCTAGATGAAGGAATTCCTATGTGGTTTTCTTGTCGAAAAATTGACCTCCACATGGCTCATCATGGCATGCCTTTAATATGTCAAACACTTCATCCTCTCACACACACCTCTGAATAATTAGATCAAGTCTAGTATGGAAAGTTCTGCATCAATCCAAGGATATGTGGCACTAAGTCTCACAATATTTTGCTTCTCCTTTGGTGAGAGGTGTTGATGTAGATTTCTTGTAGCCAAATAGTTAGTGGTATCTTCAAACCAAATAGAGTTAGTAGATATTGCAAATATATACTCATAAAGAAAATTATCATTTGCAGGAACTAATTCACCTTCATTACGAATCCTGGAAATAAAATATGCAACTACATTTTCTCTTCCAATTATGTTTAATATTATGATGTTAAATTATTTTAACATAAGAAGCTACCTAGTAATTATGCCATTAGTAATTGGTTTGTTCATAAGATGTCTTATGGTAGAATGACCAATGTGAATAGATATCTCATAACCATTAATGTAGTGTCTAAATTTATTGATGGCATGCACAACTGTAAGAAATTGTTTTTTCGTAATTGTGTAATTCAATTCAAGGGGTGTCATGTTCTTACTAACAAAATAAATGGCATAAGAAATATGATTTTATTTTTATCCTAACACTGCTCCTAAATATGTATCTGAAGCATCTATGGATATATGAAAGGGGAGTGACCAATTTGGCCCTCTTAAAACATGAGCTACAAAAATCTTCTTTTTAAATATTTCAAAAGCAGTTTGACAAGGAATATTCCAAAATAATTCACTATCTTTAGTGAGTAGTTTAAATAATGGAGATGTTAATTTTGTGAAATTTTCAATAAATATCCTATAGTATCCAACATGTCCCAAGAAAATATTGACATCCTTTTGGGTCTTTGGCACTGGAAGTTTATAAATGACTTCTACATTTTCATTATCACCTTTATTCTTGCAGATGATATATAATGACCCAAAACAATTCCTTTAGTGAGAAATATATGGAATTTTTCATGACTTAATGAAATACTAGCTTCTTGACATTTGATCAAAACTTTTTTGTGATTTTCTAATGCTTCCTCAAAAGTATTTCCATAAACAATGAAATGATCCATATATACTTCTACACAATCATGGATCAAGTAAAAAAAAGATACCTAGAACATGTTGAAAAGCAACATGATCATTGCATAACCCAAATGGTATTACTTTGTAAGCATATGTTCCCCATGGTCATGTGAATGTGGTTTTATCCTTATCTTTTGGAGTAATTTGAATTTGATTATAACTTATAACCACTAAACCCATCAAGAAAATAAATATATTTTTTCCCTGCTAAGGTATCTAAAACTTGTTCTATAAATGGTAGGAGAAAATGGTCTTTTAAGGTAGATTGATTCAATTCCCTATAAACTACGCAAACACGCCATTTACCATTCTTTTAGAAACAATTACTAAAGGTGAAACCCATTGACTATTAGAAATTGAATATATGAAATTCACATTTAGTAGTTTTTGCAGTTCTTCTTTTACAATTTTCTTCAAGATTAGATTCATATGTCTTTGGGGTTGTTTGATTGGCCTGGAATTTTCCTCTATATAAATGTGATGGATACATGTATTAGGATGGATTCCGTGCATGTTAGTATATTTCCCATGCAAATGCACTAGAATGTTTCTGTAGCTTTCGAATTAATTATTCTTTTTGAAATTCATCAAGTTTAGAGTTTATATTCAGGGTTTTCCTTGATGAATTTAAACAACAATGCTACTTGATTATGATATTGAATTAACAAAAAACATTGGACCAAAAAGTGTTGATAAAGTGTCCATAGTACAAGTTTCTTCAAAATTCTTGTCCAAGATATGATCAACAATATGTTTCCCCTTAGGATATTGAGGAAAATCAGAATTATTGATAAAATTAATGATTTGATTTTCTTCAATATGCTCTTTTAAATTCATATCTTGATCAATAGTTAAAATGGGTTGTACTATTTCTTCATCATTATTTTCATCTTGAAAGCATTGTGTAAATTTTGATTTAGTTAAAGCTGTTAGCACATAGAATTGTAGGGGTAAAAAATAATCACGTTGGTTTTGTTTTTGAGTCACACCTTTGATCCTTACATCATTACCTTGACATGTCACATGTCCAAGTTGTACACAAGTTTCTCCTTGTCACCATCCATCCATTTAAGTGTAAAGTCAAAGTTGGGTGTATGTGCTGCCAACTCACCATGAGAGTTTGCAGTGTACTCTAAGTACTTCGTGCATTCATTTTTCATCACTACAATTAAAGGATTGTGTCAAAGAGGATTTCATTGTTTTCATAGCCTACATTTAAACACTTATTCGGGGATTATATCATAAGACCTACTAACAGTGTCCTCGAATTGTGCAATCTATGTTTGAATTTGGCACTGCGAACCTGACACTACAGACGGGTGGTGCGAATTGGTGTTGCAGTCTGGATGAAGAGGAGCACTGGAGGTTAGATAGCTTGCAAACACATATGTTCAAATTCACAGACATCTTCATCAAGCCCAGGTCTACCAGATACTCCATGAGGGTTTCCATGTTGTTTAAAGGTTGAGAGAAAGTTTTTGCTGGTTTATCTATTGGTAGTGCAAACTGTCAGAATATTTTATTGCCAACTTTCAAAATCACCTTGATGGTGTTTTGAACCTTTCCCACTATACCAAGCTACCTTTTGACCTCATTCATCTTTCCCACTACTCATAATTTACCCGTTCCACTGAATTTTCCCCAGCGCTACAAATTGGTTACTCTGGCACTGCAAACCCTCTGTTCCAACACGACTGAAACCTTCATCTTCTGCATCTTTAAA
>SNQJ01S0072728.1:24993-37914 GCA_010110895.2 Picea sitchensis
TTGGAATCATCTTGTACTTGAACATTTAAGTGGGGTAAAAGGAGGTTGCCCCCTCAAAGAGGCTTATTATCTGAAATTATCTCTTTTTCAAGGCATTGAGTACTTTTTCTGAGGTTTTTCTATGCTATATTGATATTTGGTTCATAGCACATCTTCTCCTTCCATGAAAATAAGTTGTAAGGTGTAATAATGAATTATTTTGGGAATTCCATTTTTCTGTTGTCTTCAACCTTTAGTACCTACAAAAAATAATTTGGTGTGGATTTTCCCTAGCAGTTCATTGGCTTTGATACCATGTAAATGTGTTGAACATGCACATAATAGATCTAGCTGGGAATTGACATACACAATTTTAGAGAAAATAGAATAAAAGAGAAACAAGAGAGAAAGAATGGAATAATTCTCATTAACCAAATGAATAATTGATAATTTACACATGAAATACTTTGTATAACTTAACCAATGCGCACTAGAGGAGAAGCCAATGCGCTATAGTGGTGGTCTAAAGTCATATGGACACGCACCATCAATTACAGGAGTAAACTACCACCTAGTCTAGTCTCTTGGGCAATTACGGGAGTGAACTGCCACCTAACCGAGTTAACTAGTCTATCAGTCTTCAATTAACTGACTGAAACATAGTGAAGTGAGGAGGAGATCAAGGAATCATGAGTAATTCACTAGTATAATGATGATCCTAAGGAAAATGTGCATTAGCTGGTGATGATCCCAATGTTTCATGGTGACAATACCAATGTAGCATCTAGACTCCACTCAACCAATCAAACTGAAGTGAAAACTGAAGAGAATATTCTTCCTAAAATATAGGAGACTGAATAATAACTAATAAACATAGGAAAAAACTTAGGAAAAAAACATCCTAGGTGTGTGTGAAGTAACTCCAACAGGGTAAAAGATAAAATCCTTATATAAACCTTCCATATGCTTCACCCAAGGATCACTCGATGAAGCAATGATACAATTATCTTTGAATAAAAGGGGACCCATAATATAATAAAAAATGCTTAAAAGGTTAGTTGAAGGATAGGAGGTCTCATCATGAGCCAACCTATCACGTCCATGGATATCTAGTTGTATGACATTGTCCTCATCTGGTCACCAAACTAGGGCAATGACTCTCAGTTGCATGGTTGAGAGAAAGGGGGTCTCATCATGAGCCAACCTTCTCATTTCCATTAGGTATTTGTGGGTGGCATTGCCACCACCTAGTCACCACACCAAGGCAATGAACTTCAATCTCTCCTTATGCTATTATGAAAGAAAATATAAATAAATAAAGATAAAAGGCGAATGATGGGCTTGGAAAAAGTGCATTGCATATGAAGGTACCACACACCCTCTACAAAGGCACCCATGAATGAGACACTATGACCCCTAGTATGCCATGAGCCCTATTCCCATTGAGTCTTGACCCCATCCACCTCATACACTTTACATGGATTATAGAGGGACCTCTTGGAAGCTCTCCTTGACCTAGGGAAAGATCTACCCAATAAGACACCTAGTCAACCCTCCCATACTTAAGCTTGACAAGTTGCATAATGTCTTTGAGTTGTTAATTGTTTGATATGGTGATATTTGATGCACATGCTTGGATGGATTATTTATTGATTGGATTAACTTATCATGATGTTATGACTTGACATCCTTGGAGGGCATGTTCATTTCTCTTTGCAGGACCTAGTTGGTGGACAGTTTTGGGAGAACAAGCCTAGCTTGGGCTTCCATGGGGCTAAAATCCCACAGGTTGGATGACAGGGGCCCGCATGAAGGATGAGAGAGATCAAAATTGGAAGGCCTCAAATATGACTTGGAAAACATAGCATATCCCCAACATGCCAAACGTTTTTCACAGGAGAGGTAAAACATCACTTCTAGAAACATGACGTCACCTAGGGGGTTAGGGCTTGGTGGTGAGATGCCACTCATTTAAACTTGGACATTTTGAGGAGAAGACGATCTTCACCATGATGATACCACTTAGATGCTTGACACATGGCCTTTGGAGGCCCATCCACGCTTCTCCAACACCAACGACTTCCTCAAAGTGGAAAAATGTCCCCTAAAGGGGTGACGTCCTCCTAAATTAGGGTTTATTTTTGCAAAAGATGAAATTTTAAGTGAATTTTTTAATATTATTTTGTTAAGGGGGAAAGATTAGGGTTGTTGATCCCTAATATTGTGTTTTACTCCTTAATTTGTGAACAAGCTATGTTAGCTAAATTTTGTATAAATAGAGATCATAAGATCTCATATTAATCATAACTCTCCCTCTTGTGAGAGACTTGGTATGAAATTTTCGGCCCCCTTGGCTATTTTATCTCTTGTGCACTTGTTTTATGGTTATTTTATGAATGGTTGATGGAGGAGGGCCTAGCACTAACTTTGGATGATTCTTTCTAGCTCTTGTGGTGAATTGTCTTAGCATTTCTCTTGACCTTGGTATGGTTTTTACTCTCTTGCTATCATTTTATTCAAGTCAAGTATTTTTATGCTATGAGCTAGGTGGGAAGTATAAGGGCATACATCCCCACCATAGCTTTCATCATTTTTGTTTTCTTCATCTCATTGATTAAGGGTTTGCTAAGAGAAGTATAAGGGCATACACCCTCTTAGCTTAAACCCTAGCTTAGAGAAACTTGCCATGGGGAGTAAAACGACTTACACCCCCAAGGAGGTAGCTTCTATAAGCTCCTTGTGACTCCATTAACCCAATAGTAAAGGAACTAGTAATTGATTTATTGCATTGGAGAAATAAAATATTGCATTGGGAAATGTGATTTTTGGTCATTTTTACTTCTTGCAAAGTGCATTGTTTTCCTTGTGCCTTGGGCACCTCATAGCCACTAGCGCATCCCCATACAGGGGATAATTATTGCTGCTATTACAAAATTTCATCTTCATCCATTAGGGCTGCAAAAACCCTAACTTACTTGCTTTAATAACTCTCCTTGTCCTAGTGCACTTTTTGGAAAATTTTGAGGAGATTTCAGTGGCTTATTTTCTTGTTGTAATACATTGAATGTTACAACCATAAGGATGATATAATTTTCTGTGTACAAGTGTTTACAACAACCTTATCATTTATGCTAAGAGTATTGGTTTTTCATCTTGAGTTTAGCTAATCATTTTCTAGTTTTTCTCTTGCATTTCTACTTGATATTTAGCATTTATTGAGCAGATTATAGTACCTTTTTCTTTCTGATATATACTATTATATATTTCTGTAAATTAGGAACAACAACCTTAACTTGCTGATCCAACTAACATATACTATTGCAAAGTGTCTCTTCTTGTGTCTAAGGTAGGTACAATCATCCAGAGAAGTATTATACTTGTGGAGAAAAAATCACTTGACTTACAAGGAACCTCTTTCCACCTTTCACTCCACTTAGAATTGACCTATAGGGGATTCACTTACATCCATGTTCATCTTCATCGCAATCCCCCTAGGGTCACCAAGGTCACCTCTCTAGAGTGACCTAGTCACCCTTGAAGTGTGGGACCTACATCGAGGTGACATTGGGTGTAGGATTCCGAAGTTGTAGCACTTGCTCCATGGTTGCGTCAGGATTTTCCAAACCTACAAATTGAACTATAACATTTTGGTGTCATTGTTGGGGATGATTTTAAATCCTCTTCTGAACCCTAAGGACACTTTGGTAAGCTATCCCAAATCCTTTCCCTTAGCTTACCTAGAGACTCCACCCAAGGGAAGTTCATTTTCCACCCTCCTTGATGATCTCATCTTGAAGCTCATCTGGCGACTCCACCTTCCTACAACCCTTCTTTCCCCAAACCATTTCCCCCTCGTAGGTTCAAGCCTTGTAAGGTTTACCAAAGAAGTCCTCCTCTCAAGTTTCCCGTTGCTAAAAACCTTTTCCATAAATCCCTTCCCCTTTCTCCAATGGCTCGCCCTTGGGAAAGAGACCTCCACAAACCCCTTACCATGACCAAAATCCAAGGTTACCCTAACAATATGCCAACATATGTCAACAAGTGGTTTCCAAAGTTCCCAGGAAACAATGTGATAACTTCCGAAGACCACATTTATGTCATGGGCCAAGATATGGACAATGTAGGTAATGATCATGAAGTTGTGGCCATGAAAATATTTGCCTCATGATTGTCTAAGGAAGCCCTTGATTGGTTCAAGGGACTCCATGATAATCATATCATGACCTATGATGCCTTTTCCTCATTTAAAAGAAGATGGACAAGAAAATAATATGGTGGGACACTTGCAACTTAGTTCAATTAAATAAAGAAAAAGGAGAATGACATGGTAAAGGAATTGATTTCGAGATTTGATAGGTTGTACAGTCAAATTCCAACAAACTATCATCCTACAAAAACATTAGTTCGTCAAACAAATTATCGTCCTACATCAACATCAGTTCATCTCTGTAATTTCCTTGGCTGAGGAGGAAATATATACAGGAGTAACCTCAAACCAACTTGGAGCTAGAAGTTATCCCTTCCAATACAAAGGGGGCTCACTCTCTTCAAATCAATCACTGAAAGGATTGATTTTGTTTTATGCTCAAAAGCTAGAACTCTAAGATAAATTTGGGTTTATATTGTTGGTGGAAATTTGGAAAGAAAGTTCATTGGGCAATGGAGTAACAGAGAAGTCGGAAATCAATGAGGGTTTATTGGATACTTGGTAAATTGAAAAGTGTCTTATCAGAGGAATTCTAGAGAGAACTACTTTACGCCAATTAGATGTTGTTGTATATAAAATATTACATAGAAAACAAATAACCCCTTAGGGAATATAACAAGGATGAATTTCAGGGTGATTATGGTAGAAGGACAAATGAAATTACATTCAACAGAGCATCAACTACAAATGAATTCTGATACATACAATCTGTATTAACACAAAGAAGAAATCATATAACATAGATGCAGGAAGACAAAGCTGTAAGATCACATGCATAAAGTAGCACAATCACATGTATCTCTGGAGTCAAATCTCAAGGACTTCTGATCCAGTAATTTCATTAATGTCAGAGAGAAATTACAAAAAACAATTATTCTATAGTCTCTTCCTTACACACTTTCCCACACTTATCTCTCATAGCTTCATGAAATATATACAAAAATATCTTCATATGCTGCCAAATTTGAATTCTAACAACCTTCCTAAGTTAAGAAATAGTTACAAATCTCTTGGCAACAAAATATGAACTAACTGTTGAAAAAGAGGAGTCAAAGTTGACTCATTAATTACAAGATAATAATAGATAAATCCACTTTTGAAACCATATCTTGATGATATTTGACCTCTGGAATTTGTTGTAGATGAGTTGGCATGCTTTCCTACCCTTCCTTTCTGATCTGGAGGCATTCCCGAAGCTCTGTTACAGTTGCGCAACAAGTTTGTTGCGCAATAGTAACCTACAACAAAAACACAACAGATTGCGTAGCAAACTAGGAAAATAGGGGTCAACGATGAATTCATATTTCTCGAATATAAATATATTTTTCTAAAATGAGATAGGTTTTTGTAGATGAACTCATTATTGAGAAACACCTCTCTCCATTTTCAAAAATGCCTCTCCAGCTTCTTGATATCCACGTTCAAATTTGATGACCAAAACATTCAATGCTTAAATATGGAAAAATGGGCTGTAAAGACTCATTCAAATATCCCAAAATATGACACTTTTTGCAAATATGAGAGTGGTTTGTATTGTTTGTTCTGTCCTTGAAAAAAAACTCTTTGGCATGTTCAAATATCCTCTCTATTTTGTCAGAATGCGATCTTGAATTTGACCACTAAACCAGTCATCTGCGCAGCGTGCCCTACAACATGTGCACAACAAAATCCTCTACGCAGCAAAATCCTCTGTGCAACAAAAATCCTTTGTGCAACAAAATCCTCTGCGCAGAAAAATCCTTTGCGTAGTGCACAAAAAATGAGAGCAGTAACCTTTGTGCAGTGCAAAGCAAATGGAAGAAGTGTCCTCTGTAGAGCAATGAACAACAACATCCTCTTAATACTCAATTTGCACAACATTAGGAAGTTGCACAACAACTTGTGCAGTGCTATAATTTGCTTGATGATGACATGTGCCTCCAACGGATTTGAGCATATGAAATCTTTAGAACCATGAAAATACTAACTATAACTGACTTGAATTGACCTCATGATCTTTCACTATGACTCTTTAGTGATATGAAAATCCATACCTTTGTCACCAAGATGATATGTTCCATGAATCAACATTATTTTATCACCTTACTCAAACACATTTATCAATCACAAACCCATCAATTCATAACCTAAGAGAAATCATGTGATGTTATTTATGAGACCAAAGCATGACTTTACCCTATCATACATTTTTTATTCACATCCTAACAACCCATTTATAGAACACTAACACAAGCTCCAATGGGGATGGAATCCTCCCTGTAGTCTAATCCATTGGGCGGATCCCAAAGCATTGATATCTGCAACCTATGTTTTCTCCTTACCAGACCTTTGTCTGAAAATAAATCCAATCTGAAAACTGAACTACACACAGTTGAAATCAAACTGAAAAAATACTCAAACTATAAGCTTATTGATAAGTATTCCTACTCTACTTGAAGAGTTGATTTCTTTCTTACGTGTAAGCAAACTTTAAAAGTATCCATTCAAGTAATAGCTTGACTAAGTGAAGGTATGGAATGTGCTTTGGAAAACCAAAATATTGAAAATAAATTGGCATTTTATTTGAACATTTGCATGCAAATTCAAATTTGACAAAATATGGAAATTTGGGGCTCCTTACTGACTCCAGAAAGACTGCAAAAGGATATTCAAATAAGTGAAAATTGATGTCATTGTTGTTGGGAAAATCTCCCTACGGACTAGCAAATAGAGTTCAGACTTTGCATGTAGATATGACCGAATAGAAATTACTTTCTACCTTCATCCCTAGATTTAAATCCCCTTTTCTTAGTAAATGCATGGAAATATCAACCTACCTCATTCCCGACATTTTATATCAATCCTCCGTTGTGCTTGATTACTTGTTTGCAATACTCCTTCCAAAGATTAGCTACATTCAAGACAAGCAACAACTATGCATGCAAGCTACTTCTATACTAACGGGTTAGAAATCCAAACATATATTGATCAAAGTATAAACAATTCATGAATTGGGATAGGAAAAGCATTTTCTTTATTACTTTGAATGAGTCAACTTACAAAAAGTTGAGACCAGCCACCGCTCCTTGAACCTGATCCTGGGCTCCTCTTCTTCTGTCCTCCAACTGCTTTTCTTTTGAATCTCCTTTGGCACGAGGAAAGGCTAAAGGGTTGGGACAATGAGAATACGTAAATGGGAAGAGTTTCTTTGCTATATTTTTTCTCTTCCAAATGGGACCCCTACCCCTTCTTTTATAGGCTAGAAGGAGCTAGGTATTTGGATGAACCCTCGGCCATGCATGGCTGGGAGTTTCAGTTAATTCACCCATAGCTTTTTGTTCCATCGACAACTTTCCTTTTTTCATGCTTTTGTCAGTCCACGCGGGCTGTTTTGGGTCAGCCTTTATAAAAGAGGATTTTCAAAGAGTTGTTCAACAGTGCTTTGGTAAAGAAGGAATATGAGTTGGCCTAATTCCAGGTAAGCATGTGTGGTGCAATTTAGGGTTATAACAGATTCCCCCTAATGTGTGAGGTCAGAAGAGCATCTAATGGCCGAAATACATTACCAATCTTTACTGATGTGCCGAACGATTGAGCCCAAAGATCAGGAACCATGAGGTTTCGTCTGCAAAATAACAAATGTCTCACCGAGGCGGGCATACCCATGCTTGGGATAAAATAGAACCATGGCTACCAATCAAATACACTGTAGATCCATGTCAAATAACTATAAAAAGTAGCCGCGAACAATACATAGCGGAGCTACATCTCGAAATCAGAAAGATATACATATAGAGTATCCATCTTCTAGAAGCTGATTCAGCCTAATGGCTAGAGATGAGATCTTCAGAGCTCGAGCAAGAACTTCAAAATCTTCAAAACTCAGGTAGGAGTGTAATATGAGTGTACGACTGCAGTACCCAGAGGTCTTCGACAACTCGTCGGTCATTGACATGATAATCTTGATGATCAGACTAAAGGCTTCAATGATTTTGAATAAGGACTTGATTGGGTGTTCAGGATGGTCGGGCATGAGGACAAGAGACATATTGTAGAGGGGCCGACTCATGCTTGGTGATAAACTTCCCTTGGATAGTAGCATGACAAATAATGAGACTCAGGCAACATGGCATTAATCATAAGTCTACGAAGCAGGAGGCAACACAAACTCTCCATATGTTTGGAAGGATAACCAAACGGTGGAGGACACAACTCTATATCGTGAGAAAAGCTTCCTAAGGTCATACTACATCCCATATTCTGATGAACAAATGGATAGATGTGCTTTATCCAAGGGCGACTCATTATGCTACCAATAAAGAAAATACTTTTCCCTTCCTCTTTTTGGGGTATATTTGATTTTTTTGTTCTTTTCAATAATTGTGGAAAATAATAAAGGAATATTACGTTACAAAGGAGGAACGAGTGTTGCAAACATACAAGCTCAAGGCGCAAGGACAAGACTGATGTTCTAGTAAAATGATACTCGAGAAAAATCCTCCAGGGGCCAAAGGTGTTAAGATGCAAGAGCAAACTGTTACAAGGCTGGTGTATAAGATATGAAAACGTGGTTAACAAAACACACAATGGTAACGTCCTTCGATGTAAGTTTAATGAGCCCAAAGAAGGTAAGCTCAGTGGTTTTTCATATTTAGAGAGTCTGAAAAAACATAAAAGGAGACTTCATTGGGGTACCTTTTTCGAAGATAGTCTAGTTGGTTCGAAAAAGGGTAAACTAGCATCGATTAGACGTTGATTCAGAACCATTTTAACAAGTGTGACAAGGACAAGATCACTCGGTGATTTTTTCATTTTTAAGGAGTCTGAAAAAAACGTAACTATGGACTCCATCAGGAATGTTCTTCTGGACCAATTTAACGAGTGTGAAAGAATAAGGTCACTTGACAATCTTTTTAATTTTAGGGAGTCTGAAAAGAACTTAAGTATGGACTCCGTGGGGGTTCCTTCTTCGTAAGTTTAGTCCCTCAGTCCCGAAAAAGGGATAAAAATATACCTGAGAGTACTCTTCTAAAGAACGAAAGTTCCATAGAGAATACCTTTGTTCGTACAGTTGACCGTCCAGACTGAAAAAGGGGTAAACTACCGCCGGATAGACGTGACTTCAAATTTCAGTTTAACAAGCGTGAAAGGCCACAAGATCACTTGACAATCTTTTCATGTTTAGAGGGTTTGAAAAGGGATTAAAAGGAGACCTATTATTTTTTGGGAGTCCTAAGGGTGAGACCAAGAGCAAAGAAGAATCATGCAAATGAGGCTCAAACTCATATTTAGGAAAGACTATAAGGACTCCCGAGCCTACAGTGTTTTAGAGATGGCATGGACACCATAATGCAACTAGGACCTACCTAGGGCATCCATATTCTGGTAAGATTTACCACCAAGTTGCAACACTTCTAAAGCAGATATGATGGTTCTGTGTCACAACCTGATGGGATTGATCCTATGGTAAAGGAAAAAGGCAACGAGGCACAAAAGTTAGGGTAATAACCTAACCTATATGCTCAAGTTGATTCTTGGAAAAAATTTCATGGACCGTCAAAATTTTCTCAAAAATAAAAAAAAGTGTCCCAATACCCGATCAAATCCCTCCCATATAACTCCTGAATCACTCTAAATGGTGTTTGGTATAAATAAACTGATAAGGGAGGCCAAAAAAGTGACAAAAAGAGGCTAAAAAGTCTATAAATAGAAGCTGGCAGCTCATTATCACCATTGCTGATTTGGAAATTGACTCTGGAGCCAAAAGACCCCCTTTGATAAAAACGGTGATTCTGGGAGCTACAGTGGATGAAACAAACTTCTGCTTGGACCAAGTAAGTACAAACTCTCCTATCTAGCTATTCAATTCTTCAATTTTGCTTTTGAGTTTGTGTTTTGGGTGGGCATCGACCTTTAAAAGGTCAGCCCTAGGTCCACGTGGGCTGTCTTTGGACAGGCCGCATGTACACTTGGGCAGAGTAAAACCTGCCCACGTGTACATGTGACTGTCACCTAGACAGTGTGCGTGGACCCCCCTTCTATAGATAAAATAACCAAAAATCCCTTACTAAACCTCCTGAACTTTGTTGTGTTGGTAGGATGTATGTCCACTGGAGGGAAAGGGAGCATGAAGCAATTAGTGAGTTGGTTGCGGGAGGTCCAAATTTCATGGCTGCATTTATGCAATGTGGTTTTCTTAAGTTCTTCCTATATCCATTTATGCGAGCGCAACCAAGGATAGTGAATGCTTTGATTGACTATTGGCACCCTGATGCAGAGGCCTTTATGCTAGAGGGGCAATCACTGGTGCCCACCACTGAGGATATCTATTTTTTGACTGGCCTCTCAAGGAGAGGGGAACCAATCAATTTCAGGATGTTTCCAGCAGGGCCGCTTAATATAAAAGACTTGATAGCCCTGCACTGTGAGGCTGGGACTAACCGTTTGAGCTCCCAGGTGGATATTGGTGGCCACCCACCTATTCCACTTGGACCCCCACCATTGCTTCGTTTAGTTTTTCAGTTTCCACACAGTTTACTATTTTTAGCAGTTTTTCGGGTCCTGAACTTCCGGAGTCGTTTTGAGGCCTTAAATGATGTTTTTTTGGGAAAATGGGGACCAACATGGATCATAAATTATGCTTCTCACCCAAAAGTTGTAGTCCTCGGATATATCTTTCTAACGTGGTATGGAACGCGTCAAACGGAGATTGTATGCCAAAGTTACGTCCCCGGGAAGTTGATGTACCAACTTACCCAAACGGGGCCCATAGTCTTGGCGTTTCATCTCCTAGGGTTAGGTATTTGGATGTTTAGGGTTTTCCATTGTTTCTCAATAATAATAGGCCTTCGAGCCTCATTGTAACACAGTTCAGAGGCCAGTAGCCTCCACATCTCTTCTCAGAGATAAGCTACCAACACCCTAGCTAGTTTATTTCCATTCTGTCTGTAAGCATATTTCAGTCATTGTTATTAATGAAATGAAGTCTTATTTCCACTGCATCTCTGTGTTTATGTGTATTTCTATATTTCATTGTGTTCCTACATAATTCCAAATCAGTGGTATCAGAGCAGTCTGCTCATTCTCTATCCTTCTTTGCATGTCCCCAACGAGGTCGGGGTATAAGGAGTTGGGGCTCGATCTGGTTGAACCTTTGCAAGATCAGCCTCGCAAACCCCGACGACTGCCCATGGGGGAAGAAAACAAAGATGAAGGAGCAAGAGATCCTATCAAAATGTTGCTCAAGGAGGCCCTTGAGAAACAAAGGAACGCGATGATGGACAACTTTTCCCAGATTCTTCAACGAATTCCCACTGGCAGCGCATCGACAACCAACAACCACTCTGGAGGCGTCACTCCTTTTAAGGTATAAGTAAAATTTGAAATTCCCATATATGAGGGCCAAATAGATGCAGATGCCGTAGATAGATGGTTGAATTTGTTATAAGGATATTTCTCGGTTCATGAATTTTCTGACCGAGAAAAGATTATTTTCGCACTCCTCAAAGATGCCCCCCATGTCAAGGACTAGTGGGAAACCTACTCGGAGCAACAGGACAAGGGAGAATCCTCTCTATTCTCGGCCACACCCACTTGGAATTATTTTTGAGATGCCATCAAGGAACAATATTATCCTGTGGGGAGCTATGAGGACAAATACATACAATGGACTACACTGCGGCAACAGAGGAACCAAGATGTGCACGAGATGACGAATCTGTTTCATACCCTACGCACAAAGTTGGGTATCAAAGATTCAGAGAAACATTTGGTGTTAAAATACCGTAGTTGTCTGCACAGATACATTCAGGAGGAAATGGAGTTCCTTGACATCTCCTCGCTTGGTGTGGCATACCGATATGCTGCCAAGATTGAGCAGAAGTTCAAATAGAAGAGGTGAGACTTTGGGTCTGCAAATCAGAAGCAAGGGAAAGGTACCCCCAAACCGCAGAACAAAGGACCAAGCCAAGGCGGGGTAGCCCATGAAAACCCACCAAAGCCACAAGAAAAGAACAATGCCACGAAGCCAAAAAAGGACACGGGGAAGTGGTGTGAGTTCCATAAGAGCTCCACTCACAACACAAGTGAGTGTCGGGCCAAGCAGTCACTGGTAGCTGAGTTGAAGGCTTCTGAATCAGATGCATGCTCCGACTCTGAATCAGAACCTGACAAGGGGAATGATAGGGGGAAGCAGATTATTGATACGGAGCCCAATGCCATCGTTGACACCATGAAGATCCAGAAGGAGGAACCAGAAGATCTAGAGGAGGCGGAGCGTCTTTTCCATTCCAAGATGTGGGTAAAGGGTTCCCTGTTGCAGTTCATTGTCGACAGCGGGAGCCAGAAGAACCTCATCTCGGTAGAGGTCGTGAAGCGACTGGGCTTGCCGACCACAACACACCCACAACCATACACCATCAGGTGGTTTCACCAAGGACGGGACCTCTGCGTCAGTCAACAATGTCGCCTTCCCTACAACATCAAGCCCTTCACGGATGAGGTATTATGTGACATTGCTCCTCTTGATGTTTCTGATGTATTATTAGGCCAATCGTACTTGTGGAAGCAACATGATGTGTATGAGTCCAGGCCTCGTGCTGTTATTATCACTTTGGGAAATAAGCTGTACAGGATACCGAAGATAGGACCGCCTACCACCATCTCTTTGGTTACTGCAAAACAACGCAGTAAGCTCATTTCCAAAACCAGGAAATTTGTTTTCCTAATGATCCGCCCTCAGGGAAAGAGGAATACTG
>SNQJ01S0072728.1:40793-61462 GCA_010110895.2 Picea sitchensis
GAAACAACAACCAAGGGCACTAAATTTGAAGCCACTGTTTAGATTGAAAGCATAAAAAAACAAGAAAAAGGGGAAGCACTGGCGACCCCATCAAAAGGAGAAGCTGGAAAAGAAACAAAGGTAGTAATAGAGGAGGCTGCATGTTATCCCTTGGTTATGGAAGGAAGCGAAGATCAAGGAAGAAAAGGTGGAATGCGCACTTCGCGGAAGACACAGTAACTTTCATTGGGTCGAAGTGAGAAAAAGAAAATAAAATATGGAGCGAAGTACGAAAATGCAAGCATTCAGATGAGGAGATCGAGGATGACATATTAGCAAGGAAGATAGATCAAGGACAGCTCAGCAAGCGGGAAAATCCACCGTTAGCACCGCGCGGGAAGAAAGGAAAGATAGGATGGCAAGGCCCAAAAAAGGTGGGTCAAGTTGACCTAGGGTTTTAGTCACCTACGGTTTTGGTATCTAGGGTTTTGGCACCTAGGTTTCATCCTAAGGTTGTCGCTGAGGTATTGTAATGTATAAACAAAGGTCAAGAGGACCTGGGTTGGGTTGGTATGATATTGTTGATAGGATAATCCTATTGTTGTTGTGAGAGAACATTATATTGTAAGAGACAGTTCTAAGTGAGAGAGCCTTCTGGTATTATAAGATCTTCAATTGTTTGTGAAGGTCAAGTCCTGTAGTTGGGTGCATAGGAAAGGGAGAGAAAGAGAGAAGAAGAAATAAGATCTACTAGTTGAGAGCACAGACAAGAACTATATGCTTTACCTTAATAAATCATAAGTACATTTTTGTGGATGTATCCCTTGAGAGGGGGTGAATCACGTATATCTTGTGTTGTGTGTGCGATTGATGATTTGATCTCTGTCACTGTTATATTGTTATTTGCATTGTTGTGTTAGGTTAGATCTATAGTTGTGCATGATAGATGTAGCTTGATAAAGGATAGATGCATGTTGTATTGTTGTTGTACTAGATCCACTTGATATTCCCCTATTTGTAGGCATCTTTGTCTTGCAACCTCCTCATAGCTGCTTTAGGTGAGACTGCATCTACTTCGCAGGTGTTGCTGAAAGGGCCAGTAGCTAGGGCTTGTTGGTGTGCTTTTGGAGCTGAACCCTGGGTCTGCCCCTATGCCAACAAATGGTTCCATTGTTGGGACTGGAATATTATTCAGGGAATTTCAAGGTGATTCCCATCAAATTTAGAGATTCAAAAGTGGATAGAAGATCAAGAGAGGGACTTCGTTGAAGCCCAAAACAAGAACCCTAAGCTGAGTATTGAATATTAGATACAAAGATACATCTTCACCAACATTCACGAGATATTATTTGGAGGGATCCATCAAGAGCTATATGAGTGGTTAGCTAGGTTGGTAGATACCCAGTTCGAGATGAGATCTAGACCTCCTGTAGTTTGGATGTCGGTGTTGATCCAGAAGGTCAAAAGAGTTGATAATGTTGTATCCAGAGCAGTAGATCATTAGTTTGATAGTAGCATTGGAGGGTATATCACCAAGTTTGTTGTTGACAGAGTAGAATCATATAGCCAAGCCGAGAGATACTTTTTCAAAGGACCCAGAGGAAAATTTTTACAATTCCTGAAGTTGAGACTCAAGATGTTGTTGCATGAAAAGAACATCTTGAAGATACAGTAGATCCAGAGGATTTAAAAAGGCTAATGTTCAAGAATTTGGATAGAGACAGTGACACAGAAGCTGGACATACGCACAGTGGGAGAGTATTCTGAGGGGTTCACCTTGAGAACATTCTAAAGAAAAACTACGGGGAAGAGGGTTTCTATAGTGGAGAAGAGGCAGATCTAACAGACGAAGAACATTCAGAACCCACCAGAGAAGAAGAAGGGGAAGTTGAAGAACTTCGTCGGAATGAGACAAAAACCTCAGGAACTACGCAGACCACTGAAGTAAGTACTATTAACCCTCCTATTGCCTCAACAATGCTAAGTAATCAAAATAGTCAGAATCACTAGAGTCCACAGAGTACTATTACTAGCAGTTCAGCATCTACTTAGACAAGAAACCTAGGAAGCTCCATGGAAGATGAGATGAGGCTCCCTATCTTTAGAGGAGATGGATCTGAAGATCATGTTCAGCATTGGTTTTTGTGCAAATCCGTATGAAACATTAAAAATGTCACCGACGAAGCTATTAAAAGAAACCAGTTTAGCACTACACTGAGGGATCGCACATTGAGCTGGTACATGAAGCTTGTCCAAGGACCTACACAACCAAAGACACTGAATGAAATCAATAACGCATTGATTGCAGAGTTAAGAAACCTAAGTTTGAGTCCCAATGTATTACAGAGCTGAAAGAGATCAAGCAAAAGGTAGTCGAACCTGTTTGGGAGTTCGATCAGAGATTCAAGACCCTAACAGGAAGATTGACCTTTAAGATCACAGATGAGCAGAACAAAGAATGGTTCATTGTTGCCCTTTTACCGCATATTAGAGTTCCCCTGATGCAACATAAGATTTCTTCATAGGCAGAAGCATTGGAGATCACCATGAATATTGAATCAACCCCTATGGGAGAATCCATCTCAGGTATGAGTCAGATCTTGAGTTAGCTAACTAGTTTGTCTCTACAAGTAGAAGACATGAAGAAAGACAAGGGAAAAGATAGAAGAGAAGACATATGGTGTGTCAGATGTAGATCAGAAGGTCATGACAAGGAACACTTCCCTCTATTCAATGAATACTTGGCTTCTGGAGCTCTGAGCCCCTTGAAGCAAGTCACCTTACCTTGGTGCTAGGTATGAAGAAATTGACATCGTATTGGTGAGTGCTACTACATGCAAAAGTATGTCCAAACACCTACAAATATGTATTTCACATTCTGTAAATTAGTAGGGCACGATGATAGAGATTATAGAGCTTATGATCTCATGCATGAAATATCGAGAGATATATACAAGATCCAAGGCGAAGTACATTAAGAGGGAAACACTACACAGTATAACTCCCCAAGAAGAGGAAACTTCAATCCTCGCGGTGGATTCAGAGGAAGAGGATGAGGAGGAGGCATGAGTTGAGGCCGAGGACAGATCATCTGTTATAAATGTGCACAACCAGGACACCTTGTAAGGGACTATCAGAAACCTTGTACCACTTGCAGTTACTGCATCTCGTTTGACCATGTTATCGAGGATTGTCCTGTATTGCTAGCTAAGCTTCAGGAAAGATGAGGCCCCTACAGAATACACAAGTACAACTGATATATGATGAACCTCACTGAGCAGACCCTAGAGTCATTGTTATCACTCGAGGAGGCGTTGTTACAGGAGAGGATAGAATCACCCAATGAAATATCGTAGAAGACTTAGGTATCAGGAAAGCTGCAGAGAAGACCCAAAAGTTTGATGCGAAGAAAGAAAGACAAATATTTGAGGAAGAAAGGCAAGAGTTCAAAGTAGATCAAGGTTCTTCCTCAAAGACATGACCAGAAATAAGAGAATATGGGATGCCTTAGGCATTTGATCAGTCGGTTTTGCCAAAAGAATGAAAATAGGTAAGTAAGCTCATCGAATTTTTATACACTTGTATTAAGTTGATCCAGGATGAAAATGTTGTGTAAGAGATACAGAACGTAATCAGGCAGTATGAGATAGGAAAGATAGACCCGTTACTGAATAGGGCAGTACACCAAATTGGTAAGAAGAGAAGGATAAATAAAGAATTACACTTGAATGCTCAAATAGGAGAATATGATATAGACTATGTGGTCCTCGACTTAGGGTTGGAGGTCAATGTCACGATAAAGAAAACTTGGGCACTAATGGGAAAACCGAGGTTGATATATTCCCCTATCAGACTTAGGATGGATAATTAGCAAGTTGTCGGCCCATTTGGACGATTGGATCATGTCCCTGTGGACATCGACAGGGAAACAACATTTTCATATTTTGAGGTAATTGAGATAGTTGATGACAGTTGCCCTTACCCTGTGTTGTTAGGAATTGATTGGGCCTTTAACAATTCCACTGTAGTTGATTTAAAGAAAAGGCGTATGACCTTTGAAAGATATGGCCTTTGGGTCATTGCACCCTTAGATCCAGATGAAGGTCTGCGATACACAGAGCCCATCAAAGAATAAGACCATGCATACAAATTGGAAAACATATACAAACTAACATCCAGACAGTAGGATTACATCAACCCTATAACCGATGGGAATCTAAGCCAGCGAAGTGACAACGCATGTTCATTAAATTCAGAAGAATCACTGGAGAACTGGCAAAACTATATGTATGGAGTATCTACCAAAAGATGTGTTAGATTAACTAGATAAGTTCGTTGGATCGACACAACAGTGAGTAACTTACCCACATTTGAAGGTCTGAACCCTTTAGAAACCTTCCTATCAGATTTTGAGACAAGTGTACCAATACAACAATGATTGTTGGCAATGGATGAGGCCCTGAAAGCTACACCAGAAAGATGGTGGGGGACACACAAAAGAAATATTATAGACAATGTTGAACTTTAATGACATGATGATTCTCAGCACAAGCAGTAAGTTGCGAAGTAAGGTATACTGGTTGAAGTTTCCCAAAAGACCATGTGCGAAGCTGTGAAGAGGCTTGGAGTGACATTCCCCGAGAACAATGGGTGAATAGATTCATTAACACGCTGGACACGACCCCTATCAACTGGTACCTTCAAGCGGAGTTGCGCCTCATCACCACAGATTGGGAAGGTACGACTCAGAATTTTGTAAACACCTTTTTATTTGAGAGTCAATATTTGTCAGTAGATAAAGCACTGCATATTGTGAGACAGAAGGTATTCGAAGAGACATCTAGCCTCCCTATGGAACAAGAAGAGTACGAATGGACTGCGCCCCTCCAGAAATTGCAGAGCTGCTACAACATCAATGCCGATAATGATGATGATCCCAGGAAGGTAAACATCACTGAAACAGAAGGCCAAAGAGATGTGGAAGGACCAGAAATTCAGATATCATTTATTGGGAAACCAATCAATATTAAGAAGGTCAATATTGGAATAGAAGAGACCCCGAAGCTTGTCAATGTCAGAGACTATTGGGAAGTTTCTACCATTAACAAGATTAGAGAATTGTTGCACGAATATCAGGACTTGTTTCCAACCAAGTTCACTGAAATGAAGGGCATAAAAGGACCTATGGGAGAGATGAGGATCTCTTTGAAACTAGGTGCGAAGCCATTCAAGCAGAGACCCTATAGGTTCAACCCTAAATACAAAGAAAAAGTGAAGATTGAGCTTGACAAAATGCTGGAAGTAGGGATTATTGAACCTATCGAAGAGTCGAAGTGGATTAGCCCTATGGTAGTAAAAGACAGGAAGACAGGAAAAATCAGGATATGTGTGGATCTCAGGAAGTTGAATGATGCATGTTTGCATGACCCTTTCCCTACACCATTCACTAATGAATTATTAGACAATGTGGGAGGCCAGGAGGTATATTCTTTTACAGATGGATTTTCAGGGTACCATCAGATCCGGATTGCCAAGGAAGACCGCCAAAAGACCACGTTTTCCACAGAATGGGGATCCTACCAATATACAGTAATGCCATTCGAACTGAAGAATGCCCCAACCATATTTTCTAGGGTGGTGGTCAAAGTGTTCAAAGAATTTTTGCATAAATTTTTAGAAGCATATTTTGATGACTAGACTATGTTTAGTTTGTTGAAAAACCATATTGAATGACTAAGGCTAATGTTGGATAAATGCAGGCAATGTGAAATTGATTTAAATCTGAAGAAGTGCATCTTCTTCTCACCATTTGGAGTACTATTAGGCCACATTGTATGCAAGCAGGGATTGTTGGTTGATCCATCAAAAATTGCAATTACAGTTGATTTGTCACCTCCTACTTTAGTCAAACAACTGCACACTGCGCTAGGACATATTGGCTATTACAGGAAATTCATTAAAAGATATGCCTAAATTACAGCACCGATGGAGAAGTTGTTGAAGAAAGACTGTCATTTTGGTTGGACAGACAAATGTCAGAAGAGCTTCGACACACTGAAATAGAAGATGGTGATTGTGCCCATTCTGGTCTTCCTAGATTGGAACAAGGCGTTTCATGTGCATGTCAATGCATCTTCCATTGATTTGGGAGTTGTGTTAGCTCAAGCAAGAACAAGAGACAACGACCATCCATTAGCATTTTCTAGCAGGAAACTATCTACAGCTGAAGTTAATTACACCACTACCGAGAGAGAAGGATTATCCATGGTGTATGCATTGCAGAAATTCTTCCACTACTTGTTGGGAGGACACTTTGAAATGTTCATAGATCACTCTGCATTGAAGTACCTAGTAAACAAGCTAGTGTTGGGGGGAGAATATGCAGATGGCTTCTACTGTTTCAAGAATATGATTTTGATATCATAGTTAAGCCAGGAAGGATGAATAAAGGCCCTGACCACTTGTCAAGGTTGGAACATGGTGAAGAACCCACCAGTTTGGAGGACACATTGTTGGATGCACAGCTACTAGCCATTACCAAGACTGATGATCACTTCACAGACATAGTCCAGTTCCTGTCAACAGGAATGGCACCGAGTGAGTATACCATCTCTCAAAAGAAACATCTAGTGGTGCACGCTGCAGACTTTTCACTTATAGTGGGACAGCTATACAAGATGGGACATGATGAGATACTAAGGAGATGCATTATGGAGATAGAGCGACCACTAATCCTATCAGAATCTCACAAAGGCATCGCAAGAGGACATTACGTAGGGAGAGAAACTATGCAGAAGATTCTTAGATCTGGCCTTTGGTGGCCTACCTTACACAGAGATGCTAAAGATTATGCCAGAGCCTGCGATGTGTGCCAACAAGTTGGAAAACCATCCCAAAGAGATGAAATTTCATTAGCACCACAGATGACTCTATAGGAATTTGAAAAGTGGGCCATTGACTTTGTGGGACCTATAAACCCACCAAGAAAGCGCACAGGAGCATGGTACATAATTACTGTGACAGAATACTTGACTAGATGGGATGAAGAAAGAGCAGTAAAGGACTGAAGTGCAACTATAGCTACACTTTTTATATTTGATGACATAATAACCAGGTTTGGATGCCCCAAGACCCTTATGAGTGATCAAGGCACACACTTCATCAATAAGACAGTCGAAGCACTGATTGAAGAATTTGCATTCCACCATCAGAAGAGTACACCTTACCATCCACAAGCAAATGGGATACTCAAAACCTTCAAAAAAATCTTGGAGACAACACTGACAAAGATTTGTTGTGCAAACAGGGATGATTGGGATTTAAGACTACCAGCAGTATTGTGGGCCTATAGAACCACTTGCAAGAAATTAACAATGCATACCCCTTTCAAGTTGGTTTATGGTCTTGAAGCTGTTGTCCCAATGGAATACTTAGTTCCAAGCTTAAGAATCATTTCCTTTACAGGTATGAATGATACTGGCATTGTTCAAGAGAGGCTTGCACAGTTGGTTTAACTAGAAGAAGACAGATTTATTGCAGGATTCCACCAGCAGGTTCAAAAGGGAAGAGAGAAGGCCTATCATGATAGGCACATCAAGAAGAAGGAATTCAAGCAAGGTGATTTAGTACTGGTGTATGACATTAAGTTCATCAAACATCCTGAGAAGTTCAGAACGCATTGGCTCGGTCCATATGAGATCGCTTATGTTACGTAAGGAGGAGATGTGTAATTGAAGACATTGAATGGAGAATGGAAGGAAGGATTAGTGAATGGGAGTCAGCTGAAGTTGTATTATGACAACCAACTTCCTCACAGCTATCGGTAAAAGAAAAAATAAAAGGGTCCAGGTACCAGGTGCAGTTGAAAATGGGTACCAGACACAGAAAAGTCAGCCTGCACAAGGAAGGGAGGCATGGAGCAGAAAGCAAAGGCTGCACTGTGCAGTCTACAAGTCGAAGTAGAACATAAGGATCAGATCTTAAGTGCCTCAATATGAGTCACAGGTGAGTGTTAGGGGCCTGTTGTCCCTTGGTTATGGAAGGAAGCGGAGATCAAGGAAGAAAAGGTGGAATGCGCACTTCGCGGAAGACATGGTAACTGTCACAGGATCGAAGTGAGCAAAAGAGAAGAAAAGATGGAGCGAAGTACGAAAATGCAAGTCGTGGGATGAGGAGATCAAGGATGATAGATAATCAAGGAAGATGGATCGAGGACAACTCACTAAGCAGGAAAAGACACCGTTAGCACCACGCGGGAAGAAAGGAAAGACAAGCTGGCAAAGCTCGAAAAAAGCGGGTCAAGTTGACCTAGGGTTTTAGTCACCTAGGGTTTTGGTATCTAGGGTTTTGGCACCTAGGTTTTGGCCTAAGGCTGTGGGTGAGGTATTATAATGTATAAATAAAGGTCAAGAGGACCTGGGTTGGGTTGGTATGATGTTGTATAGGCTAATCCTATTGTTGTTGTGAGAGAACATTATATTCTAAGAGAGAGTGTTGAGTGAGAGAGCCTTCTGGTCTTGTAAGATCTTCAGTTATTTGGGAAGGTCAAGTCCTGCAGATGGGTGCACAGGAAAGGGAGAGAAAGAGAGAAGAATAAAGAATATTTGCTAGCTGAGAGCATAGACAAGAACTATATGCTTTACCTTAATAAATCATAAGCACAGTTCTATGGACATATCCCTAGAGAGGGGGTGAACCACGTATATCTTGCGTTGTGTGTGTGATTGATGCTTTGATCTCTGTCATTGTTATAATGTTATTTTCATTGTTGTGTTAGGTCAGATCTATAGTTGAGCAGGATAGATCTAGCTTGATAAAGGATAGATGCATGTTGTATTGTTGTTCTACTAGATCCACCTAATATTCCCCTGGTTGTAGACATCTCTGTCCTACAACCCCCTCATAGTTTCTTCGGGTGAGACTGCATCTGCTTTGTAGGTGTTGGCGAAAGGGCCAGTAGCTAGGGCTTGTTGGTGCGCTCTTGGAGTTGAACCCTGGGTATGCCCCTATGCTAACACTGCATCTGTCATTGGAAAGCCACACAAAACCTTAGAACAGCTAGAGATACCAAATAACCTAGTGGTTGAACCATCACTCAGTGGAGAGACATCACCACCCCCTACAGGTTGTTTAGAGATATGGCAGAAGAAGAGGGAAATGCATCTAATGAAATAGAGACATTTGGATTCCCCATACTGGATATCGCCAGAGACATTGCTATGAAGAACATTCCATTGTCCTCACTGCCTCACTTCCATGGTATGTCAACAAAAGACCCTAACTCATTTTTGTTTGAATTTGACATACTATGTAGGAGTTCTAATTACACTGATAATACTTAAAAATTAAAGCTTTTCCCAGCTACACTAAAAGATTCAGCACTAAGGTGGTTTATGAGCCTAGGAGAAAACACTATTTTGTCTTGGGATGGTATGAAGGAGACCTTCCTCCAAAAATACCAAGATTACTGTAGACCTAAGGATGATAGGAATGACATATTCAAAATGCAGCAATCTGAAGAAGAAAGCTTGGAAGATTACCTAGAGAGGTTCCTATACAACTACCAAAAGACTAAGCATTTTTCATTAGACACAGCTATAGTTAGGACTATATTTCTAAAGGGTGTGAGGGATGATTGCATTGAAGTACTAAACCTCATGACTTCTGGAGATGTGTACCAAAATCCATTTGCAGATATAGCAGAGTATTGTAAATGATACTCCTGCAGTCAAGCCAAAACAGGGAAAAGTGTAAGGGATTCTACAAACAAAATTGTTAAACCCACATCAGGAGGTGTCACTAGGATTGAACTGGGAAATCTATTAGAAAACTTCAAAATAGATATCCTAAACACCATCAGTTCCCAACTTGATACTATGAAAATCAAAAGAAAACAAAAGGAAGAAAATGTTGCGTTATCAATTTTCTATCATAGGTGTAGGAAAAAGCACCCTGAAAAGGAATTCCCCCTTTATGTTATTGAAATCTGTGGTCTTTGTACAAAGGATCATCCTACTAACGATTTCCCTTCTTTACCTGGACTTAAGGCCATATTCAAGGGAGGAGGAGAACCTGAAACATCATACCCTCCTAAGAGACCATGGAGACAACAAAACCCCAATATGTTTGCAGACCTAACTACACAATACCCACAATAGAAATGGGTACCTCCCATGTCTTATCCTCAATGGTCACCACAACAGCCAAAAAACCAACCTTGGCAACAAGGATGGAGATGACCTGAATATGGGAATGTCCCCTTTCAACCAGCAAATTTTCCCACCTATCCACAATACCCTTCGAATATTTCCCAACTGCTCCCAGGATTTAATCCTCCTGCTCTTCTTCCACCTCCACAGTTGCAGCAACAACTTGCACTGCCTATGAATCCAAATATGTAGCAACAAATGCAAGCTACACCTATTCAAAACCCTCCTTGGCCTACCCCTATTCTTGCACAACCTATCCCTAATCCAAATAATAGGCCGACACAACCTGTACAAAACCTTGAAGTACAAACCTTCCCCACTTATGTAATAACACCAGCTCCATTTAATGGAATTGAATTAAGATCAGGGAGGGTTCTAAATAAAACAAATCCTACTGTGGTTATCCAAGAAGAACAAGTAGATAATCACACAAATCAAGAAGAAGAACAAATAGATATTCAAACAGTTCAAAGAGAAGAACAAATGACTAATCCATTAAATGAATAAAGAAACAGCCATGTACAACAAGAACCTCCTTCTCCCAACTCCCATGCAATAGAAATACCTCGAAAAACAAAACCTTCTTATCCAGAAAGGTTACTTGTAAAGAAATCTGAGGAACCTCTAGGACATAATCTAAAGACTGAACTTAGAAATATATGTGTGAAGATCCCACTACTACAGGCCATCAAGGATATACCTATTTATGCTAAAAATGTAAGGGGCCTTTGCATTAAAAAGCCATGGAGGAAGAGGAAGGAGCCTTCTATCATACAGGTGGTCGGGCAATTGTCAAAGCTTATAACAGAAATGCCATCCAAGTACAGTGATCCAGGGAACCCAGTGGTAACCATAGAAATTAATGGTGTTTCTTTACCTAACACACTGATTGATCTAGGGGCATAAATAAATGTGATGTCAATAAACACTATGAAAACACTGCAACTAGATCACCCAAGACCAACACAAACTTTGTTGGAGCTTGCAGACAAATCAGTCATCACCCCAGCAGGAAGTTTAGATGATATAAAAGTTACTTTGGCCTCTTGGGAATACCCTATGTATTTCTTAGTGATTCATCCCAAATCCTCCAAATTAGGACACCCAGTAGTACTCGGACGACCTTGGTTGGCCACTGCTGATGCATTTATTAGTTGTCGATCTAGAGAGATGACAATTTCCAATGGTACTTAAAGCCAAAAACTTATCCTTTTTCCACATGCCCAACCAGCCACTTAAGTTCCTCTTTGGTTGGAGAATCCCTATGGGCAGGAGGACTGCTGTTACACATCAAAAATACTCACTTTGATAGTGTCGCAAGTGTCATCATTACAAGGGTCGCAAGTGTCGCATTTTGCTCACAAGTGTCGCAATTGTTAAAGAAAGCATACTGTCATGATGCCTATGTCGTGCCTATAACGACATGAGAAAGGCACTTGAAACACCTCAAAAAATTGATTTGGAAGAGAAGAAATGAGTCAGCAGGCTCATGAACCTTTTGCCATCTGAAAACACTCAAAAAACTAAGCTTTTGAAGGAGAGCGCTCCCCTATACCTCTACTGGGAGCGCTGGCGCTCCCCCTTACACTGTCTGGGAGCGTTATAAAGCTCCTTTGGCCCTTTTGAGGGAGCGTTGGTGTCTTTAGGAGCATTGGTGCCCCCCTTAAGCCTACTGGGGAGCGTTGTAGTGATCTGATGGCCCTTTTGAGGGAGCGCTACCTATTCTGGGCAGCAGTTGAGTTGTTGAGATGAATGGGGGAAGGATCTTTTCATTCTTAGAAGGCAGTTGAGCTTGAATCCCTAGTCCAGCCATGATCTTAGGGAAGATCCTCAACTGAAGGAGGAAAATCCTCACCTTCCCCAAGGATATCTCAAGTTGTTGAGCCTATCCAAGGCTATATAAGCAAGCTTTCTAATGGTGAAAGAGGACTGGAAAGGGAGAATCACACCAAACTTATGATCTTATAAGTGGTGCTGGAACAGAGATATTTTGGAGGCAAGAGACCTATGATCTCATAGGGAGCAATTGGTGAAGCTATCATCATTTAGATTGTGGATATTTTGAGCAAGGGGTAGACAAGGAGGACTTGACAGAACTGTTGCAATCCATCGACGGCTGTAAGCAATGGTTTGTCCTCATTAATATAATTTTCTTGGCCTGTTTCTTTCTAATTCGTGTTCAATCTCACATAAATTTGTCTCTTTAGTAGATAGACCTATTTCGAACTAATCTTGATAGAGTAGGAAGTGGTCATACTTTGTTTGTCTACAGGGATTATCGAGGAGCGGAAGATTGGATCTCAACTCGGAGCGTGCAGGGACAAACACTGGTAAAAGGTACTTCTTTTCTCCTTCTTTCTCACACACTAGTCCACCTAGATCTAAAAGGAAGTCAGTGACCATGATAATCACTTTCTGTCTTAGAGTTAGGAGTCTATCTCTTTGAGTATATCTACCTATCCGCAGGGATATTTTCCTTCGACAGAAATTGGCAACTCCACTGGGGATCGAACCTAGAATCTCCTCCAAAAATTCCATTGAAATTTTGGGTTTTTTAGACTTTTTGTGAGTTTTTTTAGCCTGGCGCCCCCCTTCCCATGTTAGCAGAGCACCAGCACTCCCTGGAAGTGTTGGACAGGGTGTTGTACCACTTTGGTGTCCCTTATACCAGAGCGCCAGCCCCTTTTTGCACAAAATCTCTTTAAAAATTGCATTTTTTGGAGGTCCAAACCCTGTTTCTTCATCTGTTGAGCTGCTTTGTGATTCAATGCTTCTTCCTTTGACCTTTGACATGCTTCCTCCTGAGAAGTAAACACCTTATTGTTCATCCTTTATGCCCTTCTTCATTCTTTTTGAGTTTTTGCGGTTGAGAACTTGAAATCAATCCCCTGCTTTCTTCTCTCCTATCCGACTGAGCGAGAACTCTAGTGAAGGACATTAGAAGTCTGTAACTCTTCTCATTTGGTTCTTTGAGGTCATCTGATCCATTTTTGTTCTCTTTCCTTTTGCGTTTTTTATTTTCTTTGTCTTGTTTGATTGCAAAAGGGTGTGTTGTTTGTGCGAAATCTACGTTTTCTTGTCTGAATCTCCTTGATCTGAAAGGGTAGTTGGCAGGAGAAAAATTGCATTGAATTGATTATCATTCACATACAAACGACAAAAGTACATCTTAGTGATTAGTTTGCACATTAGTTTGCATTTCTGAAATGTTGTAGCATCATATTGGATTTGATTGAGAACAAAATTGATTGAGGGAATTCCTTTTCAAGTGTTTGATAGTGAAAACGACTCTTCCTCTTTCCCTTAAATAGGTATTCATTGAAAAGAAACGACTGCTTATCATATTTCATGCATATTTTTGGGAATTGAGTCATCATTCCATCAGTTTCACTTTCGTACACCCTCTAAGTAAACAACAGCTATTAAAATCATCCTTAACTAAAATTTATCAAACTTTTTACATCTTTGTTAGCAAACCTACATTAGTTTAAGGTGTAGGGCTTTGGAATACGTTGAAAGGATAACTTTCCAAAGCTATCAAGCAAACTTAGTATCTTGCAATAGGGAGAGTCAAATCCAATTATCGTATTGGCTTGCTGGGATCCCCCTCTCACACAGGGGTTACGCATGAGGTTGCATTCGGCTGAGTTACGGAGATTTTCCCTCCGTGGTTCAACTGTTTGTAGTGGTCGGATCATATATTGGGGGTCACTGGAAGGTATACCCACGATTATGTGTGGGATCCTTCCGGGTTGATTTCGGCCTTGTTATCCTGCCCATACGTTCTGACTAGATTGTCGACTGTACCCGCCCAGGGGCTGAATACGAGTTGGTGACCTTAGTAGCCACAATCTTTAGGGTCTCACACAAGGTGATGGTGAAGGGAAGTCTCACTGTACCTAGAACAGACGTTGGTCAAACTCACTTGAGCTCCTTCGAGGCTAAATCCACAATTATTGCATGGAAGCTTGCACCAAGGTGTAAGTCCGTTAAGCAGGTCGCCAACGTAACTGATCCACCCGCTCTATCCCCGCCCCTTCCTATTTTGATCTCACGACATTGGATTTCATCACCAACTAGTGGTTTCATCGTAGGAAGGTTTGTTTGATTGATTTCTTCTTAGATTCGTAGCATGTGTTGTTTGTTTTACTTAGTGGACCTTAGGTCGAGTCATTGTTAATGGCATCAAGTCCTGGGAGTACCAATGGAGGAACCCCTTCTTCTGGGGAACCTTATACCTTTCCTTCATTCGGAAACTTTGGTCCTCCATATGTTGCCACACTGAGTCTTCCAGGACTCACTATCAGATTACCAGTTTGGTTGTTCCCCACTCCAGTGATCTCGAATCCTCCCAATGTTTCAGCTGCACCTAATACTTTGGATGTCAATACACCACCCACACATCAACCTCATGTCAAATTTTCACCTTCTTCGTCCATCAAGTCCCCTTCCATTTCTCCTTCTTCGCCTAGTTAAATCTCTAAAGCAAGTAGCCAGGCTGATCAGAAGAAGAAGAAATGGAGAGAGAAGAAGAAGAAGAACCCGAAAAGGACCAAGGCCCCAACAACATCAAATGTTGGCTCTAAGAAACTAGTTATTGTTGATAGTATTGGGAGTGTTGATGAGGTCAACAAGATTAAAATGAAGAATCCAAAACCCAAATTCCCTTACAGCCTTTGTAAGGGTGACCACTAGCCAAGCCGACCGTAAGAAGAAGAAATGGAGAGAGAAAGAAGAAGAAGAAACCCTAAAAGGACCAAGGCCCCAACATCAAATGTTGGCTCTAAGAAACTAGTTATTGTTGATAGTATTGGGAGTGTTGATGAGGTCAACAAGATTTAAAATGAAGAATCCAAAACCCAAATTCTTTACATTACTTTGTAAGGGTGACCACTTTCCTCGAGGGATTGCCCCGGTCTTACCCTGGTCTTGGAAATGTGGTCCTCCGCGTCATCGGCCTCTGCCGGTCATGTCGATGGTACCCCATCAACTAGTGATAAGCGCGAGGTTGGTAAGAAGAAGCAAACTATCAAGTTCCCTTTGCATGTTATGTAAAGGTAATCATTACTCTTACCTTTTCCCTCATATGGACGGTATTTCTTCTCTTTGGAAAACTTCAACTTCCAAAAGGTTATCGTAAGCTTCCTCCCAACCCATCATTGGCGCTGATGGACCTGTCAATCCGTTCCATCCCACAAGACAGTTGATCGTGTGGTCAATCTAGTTTCCTCTCAATTGAACCACAAACCCAAATAGATTATCTAGTTCCATGATCGATCATCCCTACTCTTCATAAAAAAGAGTGTAACCCAAGTAGTAAATCCGTTTTCATCCTCGGTCGACCCCACTCCCATTAGAGAGTGACACCAAAGAGGTCGATCCGCTTCCACCACCTGGCCGACCGCATTCTTCCCTGAGAATGACAATCATGGTCGATCCGCCAATTATCTGGCCGACCATTCCTCCATTTCTCAGGGAATGTCAAAGTGATTGATTCAGTCCTTCCTTGGTCAATCCCACTTTCCTCTAAAGAGTGCTAAAGTAGTCCAATTTGCCATTTCCAAATCCTTCATTTCTCCATTGAGGAATGTCAAAGTGACTCCATCCGGCCCTTTCCTCGGTTAGTCCCACTCTTCCTTTGATGAGTGCTAAAGTGGTCTATCCAAGTCCACCATTGGTTGATCCAATCAAATCATCGGTCAATCCTACTCCCCTCTTCTACGCAGTAAACCCGAGCACGCATGTTTTTCTCGTTGATACAGACTCTACCGCGTCGAGGGGTATTCTCCTTCCCTGCGGAAACCCTCCAAGCACGTTTCATCCTTTTTAATTGGGGTGCACTAATTGGACCTCATCTTCCTCTCACATTCCTTTCTAGATTACGCGATAGTGTCTATGGTCGACATTCTCAAAATGCCGAGCATTTAGTGCGTCATAGTATTTTGTCTTCTCTTGCTTTGGTGGTGTTTTGGGTTGTCCGCAGCCTGCAATCGGTTACATAGAATTTGTTATATTTTAATAGAGGAACTAGTCAACCTTAGGGATCCTTCCTCAGCTTCCTCAGAACTTGGGAGGAAAACTCCTTTATCGATGCCATGGTAGTCCGAGACCCCTGGATTTCACTTACTCCTCTTGGGTGGGATTATGTCTATGCCATGAAAGCTATTGTATCCACTCTTTTCGGGCAGGATATATTTCCTCAATGGAAGAATTCAGACTATTGATCAACTTCTCATTAATCGCCCACTATTTTACTCTCCCTAAGTGGTTCTGTGAGAGGCATAATACTGTCTCACTGTATGTCAATTATGTGGAGTTGTCTCCTCATGACCTCAACTTCCATGATTTGGATTCGTGGAAGGACATGATCTCTTCGGTAGGATTATTGTTCTCATCTACTTACTTCCTATCATAACCTCGACATGTGTCTCTTCTCGAGTGATTATCTTCCATCCGCTGAAGATCTCCCTCGGTGTCATGACTACATTTTATCCATTGACATGGTAATTCTTTTCCAGTAATTTAGAAGCCATGATCCCGACGAAACCACGAGCATAGTTTATTTTATCCTCTGCGGGTAAGCCTGCTAAAAATGAAACAAAGGTTACAAGCATAGTTTCTTTCTCTATGGCAAGCTAGTTAAAAAATGAAACAGAGGTTACGAGCATAGTTTCTTTTCTCTCGTAAGTGTTTTAAAATGAAACAGAGTCCCTAAGCATAGTTCTTTTCCCATGTCACCGTTAAAAATGAAATAGTCACCTCTTGAACCTTTCTTTTCATCCACCCTTTCTCCTTTTTCTCATCTACTAGAGAAATTGGTGACGACCAGAGTCATGAATGAACCGAAGCTTGAGGGCATGTCTCCAAAATTTTGATGATCATTCTGTAGTTAAGCCACTAGATTTTATGTCAGTATACTCTCGAGCTAGTCTTTGTTCTTTCTCGTTTTAAATACATGAGAATGCATCCAGTAGACTTTTATCTCTTTTTGGACCTGCAGAGTGGATACATGAAAAAGGAACCCCGAGTCTCTTTCAAGACCTTCTACTCTAAGACAGATTGTCCAGTGATCTTGCTTTCTTTCCCACCATTAAATCCGCTTGGAAAGGGCGCTCTTCGAAAGTGATAATAATTTATCTCTTCGCCTCGCGGAGACTAACATTATGAAAAGTGACAACATTGGAGTAATTCAAGTCCTTATATTCTCTAAACATGAAAAGATTATCAAGTTTAATTTTTTCACGCTCATAAAGTATTTGAAGAAACCGCCTATTGAGCGATAATATTCTTCGGGTCTCGGGCCGTACTACTTTACAAAAAAGGAACTGAGATTTCTTTTAAGTGTTTTTCCAGACTTATAATCATGAAAACCTTCGAAGTTTTCGTAGGTCTTTGGACTTAAATGAAACATCCCATCGCGCCCATATAACGTAACCCTTACTTTCCGCAAATATTAAAACAAAGGAAGAGGAACTTCATCGGTAAGGTGAGTTATATCAAGTATGTGTTACCCTCCTCGAGCTCACAAGGTCACCGCCTATCCGATGGGGAAAATTTGTGCCATGTGCTGCCAGCCTCTTGAGAACACAATTTCGCACTTTAGAGTCACCCTTGAACACTCCAAGACTTTGTCTTTTGCACGATTATAATCCACTAACCTCTACACCGAAAGCCAATCCTGAAAGCCTTTCACTCCTCCGGGTCACTCCTCGACGAAGTCACAAAGATCCATCGCATCATCAAGTTTTAACCATGTCATGTTTCTTTCATGTCTTCAGTGTTCAAGGGAAGTAATCACTTAGAGCTACCTATCACAAATATCTTGTCTCAATATTCGTGTCAGTACATGTTCATTTGAACTACCAATTACATCCCATGTCCAAGCCATGTCATTGATGGGGATTCATCAAGGCCTCCTTCGACGAAGCCCATTCCCTCACGACTTAACACATTATCATCCAGAACTAGATTTGAAACCGCTATACTTTGGGACCTCGGGTGATGCCTCAATGGTAAAGCCTCCTCACATTTGGATGCTGGTTTACATCATTGGATCTTCTAATCGAATGATTCAATAGACAGTTCGACGATCCTATCCATTCATTCTGCAATTAGGCGCTGGGGAATCATTGACATTAATGGTGATTTCCTCACACTTGTTAATCTGCTTACATCATTGACTGGTAATCGAGTGGTTTCTAGCATGTTCAACATCAGGACATCTATTCACATGGTTAGATTGGTACTACATCGACGCAGAAGAAGACCCTAGTTGAGTGATCACTTTGATATGTACTTTTCTGAAGTTGCTAAGGAGTTTTGAACTATGACATATATTGTTACATAGATCCACTTTGTATTGAGCTCCGTATTACGCCTTTGTCATCTCATAGATCCACTGTATTCTTCATGGCTACAATCGGGCTTTAGGTTTGGTCAGAGTATAGATCCACATTGTATCCTCTATGGCTATACTCTTTATCAATACAATTATGGATCCCTAGTGTATTTTATGGCATGCGCTTACATCTTTGCAAGTCTTGATCACCCAGGCGTAGGTATGCCTGCCTTGGGCTTGGAACATGTCATAATATTTGTTTGATGTTTGTGCATGCTTCGCCGTGCTCCCTTCAAGGCTCATACCTTGCTTGAAAGTTCACAGCATTTCGCTTATCGCCTCGCCTTCTAACTCATGCTTTGGGGGGCAATCGTTACACATCAAAATTACCTCCACTTTGATAGTGTCACAAGTGTTGTCATTGCAAGTGTCGCATTTTCCTACAAGTGTCGCAGAAGTACAAAGAAAGCATAATGCCATGATTCCTATGTCGTTCCTATAATGACGTGAGAAAGGCACTTGAAACATCTCAAAAATTTGATTTGGAAGAGAAGAATGAAAACAAGGCTCATGAACCTTTTGCCATCTGAAAACACTCAAAACTAAGCTTTTAAAGGAGAGCGCTCACATATACCTCTTATGGGAGCGCCGGTGCGCCTTACACTGTCCGGGAGCATTATAAAGCTCCTTTGTTCCTTTTGAGGGAGCACGGGTGTCTTTAGGGATATCATGCCTCTTGCCTATCGGGGAGGCGCGGTAGCGCCTCTGATGGTCCTTTCGAGGGAGTGCTACCTATTATGGGAAACAATTGAGTTGTTGAGATGAATGGGGAAGAATATTTTCATTCTTAGAAGGCAGTTGGATTCCAATCCCTAGTCCATCCATGATCCTAGGGTATATCCTCAATTGAAGGAGGAAAATCCTCACCTTCCAAGAATTCAAGTTGTTGAGCCTCCGCTATATAAGCAAGCTTCTAATGGTGAAAGAGGACTGAAAGGGAGAATCACACCAAACTTATGATCTTATAAGTGGTGCCGAATGTAGAGATATTTTGAGGCAAGAGACCTATGATCTCATAGGGAGCAATCTATGAAGCTTTAATATCATTCGGATCGTGGATATTTTGAGCAAGTGGTAGACAAGGAGGACTTGACGGAACTCTTGCAATCCATCCATCTACCGTGGTAAGCAATGGTTTGTCCTCATTAATATAATTTGTTTGGCCTCTTTCTTTCTAATTGTTCAATCTCACATGAATTTTTCTCTTAGTAGATAGGACCTATTTCGACTAATCTTTGATAGAGTAGGAAGTGGTCGTACTTTTTTTTTTCTATAGGGCTTATCGAGGAGTGAAAGGTTGGAGCTCAACTCGGAGCATGCAGGGACAAACACCGGTAAAAGGTACTTATTTTCTCCTTCCTTCTCACACACTAGTCCACCTAGATCTAAAAGGAAGTCAGTGACCATGATAAGCACTTTCTGTCTTAGAGTTAAGAGTCTAGCTCTTTGAGGATATCTACCTGTCCGCAAGGAGATTTTCCTTCAAAAACTGCACTCATCCCTTGTTAACACTCGAACAAGTAAGAGTACAAGAGAAAACTGAAGAAAAAAATTTAAGTCTATTCTTGGCTAATTCAGCATGCATTGAATATCCTCAATATTTCCCTAACTACACGCATATCTTTAGCCCCGAATTTCAAGAAATTTGGCACCCTTCCACTTCTATAGTAGCCACCATTTCACAAATAGATGAAGGGAAAGAATCAGTTGTTCAAGTTGTTGAAATCAGTCCTGGAAAGTCCTTGTATATCAATGCTAGCTTAGAAACAGATCAGCAACAGAAGTTGATACAAATGATTGAAGGGAAATCTGATTCTTTTTCATGGGATTACTCTGACATGAAAGGGATACAACCAGACACCTGTACACATCATATTTACACTAATGATCAGATCATACCTGTTAGGCAGCCCCAAAGAAGAAAGAATCCAGCCTTGAAAGATATAGTGAAAGAAGAACTCCAGAAACTCCTGCAAGACAATTTCATTTACCCTATATCAGATAGCAAGTGGGTCTCCCCATTAGTTATTGTACCTAAGAAAAACGGGAAATGGAGGATTTGTGTGGACTTTCGAGAATTAAAC
>SNQJ01S0072729.1:9409-30809 GCA_010110895.2 Picea sitchensis
CAACATAAATGGGGATTTCAATGTCTTGGGATTTTCAAGTCGCTAGGAAACATAGAAGACTATTGGTTGGTTATTAGACAAGGTGGATTCTCCACCTACCTGAACTAGTCCTTAGTTACTTCATGGACTAATAAAAGGAAATCTTGATTGAACATCATTTCTCTAGCTAATCATTTTAGGACCCACTTGTTCCCTTTTTGAAAGTTAGACCATGTGAACCAAATCTTTGGTGAATCTTTTCTATGAAACTTATTAAGGTCATAAAAGTTGCATAGTCTGGATTGTTTGCATTCCAAGAAAAATGTTCCATTAGGGGAATTCAAAAGGGAGAAGACTTTCCTTGCCTTCTTGGGTTTCCACATTATTGAAGCAGCCACAAATCAACCAATAGTCCTTTCATAGTTCTTTAACAAGACAACCCCAAAGGGTCACCCTTTTCCAACATCATTTGATGTATAAAAAATGGTAAAGCCTAGCACATGGCCTTTGAAATCAGATATGATCCATCCAATACTATTGGTAGGGTCTACTCCATGTTGGACGATGGATTTCCCCATTTTTGCAACATGAAAATTGTAACTCCCCCTCCCCCTTTATCTTGGTTAGTGAAAAAGAAAAAAAATCTAGCCAAATTACCCAACGTGCAAATTTAAGCATAAACCTAGTAAGTTCAACTTCTAAAAAACACAAATTATCAATCTCAGGAAAAACATTTCTTACTCTTCAAACCATGTATTTGTGACAAGGTTCAATAAGCCCCCATACATTCTGTGATAAGTATATGTTGACGGGTCATAATGGTCTGTCAATCAATAAGGGAAAATGTTCGATGGCGAGTCCCAATTAGACTCACTCTCGTTTGGTATGGCAAGTTCCGACCAATATGTGGGCATAGTTTCCACTAAGAATTTGATTATAGAGGAGGAGAGTAAACTGTCCTCCAAAGAGTTATTTTTAATTCTAAATCTAACTAATTAAAACAAATTCAAAACTATCTATTCTAACCTATCTTGATCAAGAGCATTTCTAAAATGATAGACACGATATTAAATAGTATTGTTGATTACAAAAATAGTTCATGTTAAAAGAAATAGGTTGAAAAAACAATGAAGCTAATGTAAATCATAAAGAGTTATAGGTTACACCCGCAACATCACCATTATGTACATAAGTAACCACAAATGAATAAGTTGCTTAAAAATAAACGCAAAAATAGTTCATATGAAATATTATTCAAGAAACTCATAAATCAATTGCACATATAGAGAAGTCCCATACACAATTGAACACATTCATGGTCGCCAAAATTTCCTTATGTCCTTTATTCCACGAGATAATAGTATCATCAATGTTACAATGGTAAAAAGTCATTTTCTATTACATGGAGCTCTCTTTTATAGAATGCGAGAGTCTCTTCAAATCTTGTAAATGCCAAGATCATGGTTATATCTCTTCACTTCAACTACTTTTGTCCTATCTATAAACTAGATACAATTTACAATTCAATGCACAATATTAATAAATACAAACTATGAAGACTTCTTGAAAGCTATGTTTTCCTTGTAGGTGGTGCATGAGTCATATGCCTTGGTTATCTCTTCAATTATGTAAAGCTTCATATTCTCTATTGTTGGAAAATTGGTTTTGACAGTTGGTTGTCATTGATTTCAACCCTTGGAGATTGATTTCAATGATCCAGATGGATGTCGGTGGCTTCCCACATATTCGAACTTGCTCATTTTGGTAGTTTTCCAGTTTGGCATTTTTTTCCTAGCTTTCAGGTCCCCGACTTCCGGGGCCGTTTTGAAGCCCTAAACAACGTTTTTAGGGCTCGCCACAGTCAGACTGTAGACGGAGTTAGAGTCTGATGGAAACATGTTAGGGACCTAACATACCTAAACCCTCAAGTGCGTAGAATAATATATTTCCATGTAATAAAAGTCAATATTAATAAGGCCTAGCAATAAGGAGGGATAAATCAATTGTAAGAAGATCTAATAGAAGCTTCCGCTTCTAGAAGGATCTTCCTATGGATTGTTCTTTTGGATAGATAGATTTAGTATAAATAAGAGTAGAGGGTATGATAAATTTTGTCTTGGAAAATTATTGTAGTAGAGCTCTGCTCTGCTGGAGGTTGCCCCCTCAAAGAGGCAAGTGAACATTGTTTCCTATCAATAAAGGTATAATTCTGGTGTTGTGGTTCCATATAATTTGTTGTTCCATTGTTATCTCTGCAATATTTCTGTATTCTGTTGCTATCTCATTATTATTCTCTGCATTATTTCTATATTCTACTAATATAATAGATCTAGTACCTTACAAGTGGTATCAGAGCACTTTCCTTAGCAGAAAATTGTGGGTTAATTTTTTTTCAGGGTAGAGATGTATTTCGACGTCTTAAATCTATAGATATTTTTCATTACATGTATAAACCCATGGTTGGGGATTAATACACACATGAAATAAAAGAGGTAATCAAGTGCACATCTATTGGCCACTCTTGTAACCCCTGTTGGTACCCCTTCGAGTGGTAGTGCATCAGACAACACCTGTATACATATCGACCTAGATATCATGAAGCCCTCCATAGATAAACCGATCAGCCACTTGACTGCTATAGTTGCACTGAGAACAACACTCAGGAAGATACTCTCTAGTGCCTACGTAGTCGGGTAGTATGTATAAGGGAACGATCTAGCCTCCTTAGTTGGTACCGTGAGATATTGGGCCGAGTACTACAGTTGGACCCCACACATATATCAAAGAGCTATAGCACAGGGCAAACCCTTGTCTGTAGAAACCCTAAATGCCCTAAACATTGGGACGAAAAAAAAAACCTTGTGGACCCGAACCCTTCTCAGGCTCCCTATTTATCCACCTATTCCATTATATTTCCCTTCTCTCCCTGATTGCCGTGGTACCTATCACTTATAAGTCCTTTTTTGTGGTCCCACCCACCCATTTTTCCTTACCCACACTTCCCCTCTCCAAATATCCACCACTCGCAACCAAGACCTGAAAGCTTCCATCAATCACATGACATCTGAGATTGGCTCTACCAATTCCCACCTTGCAAAATTCGAGGCCCAATTTGAGCACAAATTTGATATCATGGAAGCCAACTTCACACACCAATTTAACACCCTCCAATTTTCTCTCAACAAGTTGTTGAATTTCCTTTCAGGTCCTTCCTCCTTGGACCAACCTGATGTTGTTGATTCCTCTCATTCTCTGCATTTTCAATCCAACTCCTTTCACTGTAAACCCCGTCTTCCCTGCATCAAGGTCAATAAATTCAATGTCTCCGATCCTACGCGATGGGTCACTCAAATGGAGCATTATTTTTCTCTGCATGGTATTACTGATGAGTTGAAAAAACTTCGCTATGTTTTCCTTTATTTAGATCCTAAACAATGGAAATGGTGGCAATGGCATACAAATTCACTTTAGGGGTATATTTCCTGGACCTAGTTTGTTGCAGAGCTCTATGACCGCTTTGACACTGATACCCTCTATCTCGGTTGTTTGACCAAGTTGAAACAGTCTGTCATAGTGGAAGACTTTATAACTACTTTTGAGCATTTGGCCTTTCGAACCGAGGGTATGTCAGATGCTTTCTTTCGTGAATTCTTTATCAGTGGCTTAAAGGATGAAATCCGATCCCAGGTTCTCATGGCCTGCCCTCAGATTTGGTTGGAAGCTACTAAACATGCTAAAGAGGCCCAACAAGTTGTTTTTTTCCAGAACAAAAAACCCTCTTTTGTTCCTCTTCCTCGAACCACTAATCCTAACCCCCCTGTCACTCCCCTCAAAGTCCATAAATTAACTATGGATGAAATGGCTGAATGCCAACTGAAGGGTCTTTGTTTTAATTGTGATGAAAAATATTTTCCGAGGCACAAGTGTAAGGAACAAATTTTTTTTATGGCCATTTCCCAAGGTGTTCCCGACGAAGATGTGACAGTTCCACTTGTTGAAGAGCCCTCCCTTCCTGATGCTACCCAGTAGCTCGCTGACCCACCTGAATTTGAACCACTCATTTCCTTGCATGCCCTCATTGGCTTCTCTACTCTACAAACCCTCAAGCTCATTGAATATATTAAGAATAGGAAGGTCATCATCCTTGTTGACAGTGGTAGCACCCACAATTTTATTCATCGTCGCATTGCCCAAGAAACCAATTTCTATATTCGTGCTGCTAATAATTTTCAAATCATGATAGCCAATGGTGGGTCCATGAAATGTGGTGGGCGTTGTGAAAATGTATGCCTTCAAATTGGACATTACCACCTGAAATCTCATATGTTTTCCATTGAAATGGGTGGTTGTGACATTGTGCTAGGTGTTGAATGGTTACACAATTTGGGTCCCATTCTTATTTGTTTTAAGGAATAAACCATGCAATTCCAACAAGAGGGACACATGTATCACTTCCAAGGTCTCACAGATGGTTTTGTTGTTCCGTTGTTATCTCTGCAATATTTCAATGTTCTATTGCTATCTCAGTATTACTCTCTGCATTATTTTCCTATTATAATAATATAATAGATCTACTACCTTACACAACATGTGTATTCCTTGTATATGCCTTTCAAACGGGCTGTGATGTGCCTACAAAGAAGATCATATGCAAAACTTATGACCCCGGGAAGTTGATGCATTAACTTACCCCAACGGGGCCCCCATGACTTTTGGAACTTCATCTCCTAGGGTTAGGTTTTTGGATGTCTAGGGTTTTGGCATTCCTGTTTATTGTAAAAGAAATCTTTGAGAGCCTCATGGTAACCATATTCTTTCGAATGAGTGCAGCCGTAAAATATCTTCTCAGAGATAAGACGCCACCATTCTAGCAAAATTGTTTTCAGTATGCATTTTACAGTTTCAAAATATTTCCTTATTGAAGAGAAGCCAGTTTTACTATATCTCTATTATTGTTCCTTGTGCTTCTGTGTTAAGAATAATAATAATTTGTATTCATTTCATTCTACTCATAAAATCCGGACCAGTGGTATCAGAGAAGTCTGCTCCTTGTCGTTCTTAATGCATGTCCCCGATGAGGTCAAGGTACAAATAATTGGGTCTCAAGCTTGTTTCTTTTGAGGAAAAAATCTCTCGCATGCCCAAGCGATCTCTCATGGCAGGAGAAAAGAAACACGACGAGACATGAGATCCTTTCAAAATGTTTCTCGAGGAATCCCTCACGCAATAGAGGAACGAGATGATGGATGGTTTTGTGCAAATCCTTCAACGACTACCAACATGTGACACATCTTCCTCGAGCAGAGGTGCCGCCCCCTTGAAGGTACAAGTAAAATTTGATATTCCTATATTTGAAGGTCAGATAGATGCAAATGTTGTAGACAAATGGTTGAATCTACTAGAAGGGTATTTTTCTGTCCATAACTTTTCAAATAGAGAAAATATTACTTTTGCGGTCCTCAAATCCGTTCCCCATGTCAAATATTGGTGGGAAACTTTATGTGAGCAAAAGAAAACATAAGAACCCTCATTATTTACAGTCACAATCACCTAGGAGTCATTTAGGGATGCTATTAAGGAACAATACTACCCTATCAGAAGTTGTGACGATCTGTATACTATTGGATTAATGAGAGGGGGGGTGAATCAATAATAGAGAAATTTAATCCTTTCTCACCATAAAATGCAAGTGTTATATCAATGTAGCATTATCATCCAATAGTTGCAGAGTAAATAAACAATGAAAAAATGAGCAATCACACACATACACAGTACACCAGTGTTTTACATGGAAACCCAAAGTGGGAGAAAACCACATAATGATTTTTCTTATATGTCTTTAAGAATTACATTCTTTGGAAGCACCATCTTCCTTTGTTTTCTAGCTAGAACTGAAAGGAGGCTCCAACCTCCTAGTTTCTCAGGATACAACCTTAAGGAAGCTCCAACTCCCCAATTCTATGGATACAACCAGAAGGAGGCTATAACTCCCTAGTTTCTTAGGCGACAACCTGAGGGAAGCTATAACTCCCCAATTATCTGGCTACAACCAAAAGGAGGCTACAACCCCCTATGTTCTTTGGCTAGAACCAGAAGGTGGCTACAACCACATGTCCTTGCCCTGTCCAACCGCCCTGATGTAGAATTCAAATGATGGAACCACTGTCACACTATCACTGTGAGATATACTGCTATAAATATGTACCAATCAACTTGTAACAACCTGTACCATAAACAAGTGCATCAACCATGCACCAACCTATAATCAACCTGTACCATAAAAAAATGCATCAACCATGCGCCAACCTGTAACTCAACTTGTACCATGAACAAGTGCATCAACCATGCACCAAATTTGTACCAATCATGCATCAAATACACATAAACTATGACTCATCAAGATGTACCAACATCATCAACTATACACCTCATGTATATGCCAACTCATCAACTACTTGTCTCAACCATTTACCCAACATGTACCTCAACCAAAATCCCTCATCAATTTCATCATCCAAATCTAATTTGTAACTCTGTAATAGACCTGGTGTATATGATCACATACCTGCAAACCTTCCTTAATTTTAACAATAAGAGACTAGCATTTTCATCAAACTTTACTTTAGTCTCACATGACTAGTTTTGTATTAGTCAACAACCCTAACTTGAAATAAACATCACTATGTACCTGTAATAAATAAAGATATGAAAATAGTACAAAATTTTCTCCAGTGTGGTTTATGCAATTCCTCCAGGTGTCACTACTTGGAACCTCTCAGAAAAGGAGTTATAGCAAAAATTACATACATTGTTGAATTTCGGCTTATTCTAGAGAGCGAACTTGTAGAGCATGCCCCACACGAAATATTTGTTGTATGGATCTAAAAATTGTACACCGAATACTACAGAATGTACTCTAACCAAAAAAAAATTTCTTATGGAATTTGGATCTATTATGAAGAAGTTATGATTTTTTTTACCCAAAACACCTGTTTTAGACTAGTTTCAGAACTATCCACAAACCCTATTTTCCACGGAGTGTAACTCCAAAAATACAATGACCCACAAGATGAAATTTGTACCAAAGATACTTGGATATGTTTCCTCAATGGCCTCCCAATTTCACGGTTTGAATCATTCTAGAAAAAATGTTATTGCGAAAATGGTGAGATTACCTGTAAATAATAGACCTTAGAAAGCATCATCAAAAGAATTTATCCTCCCTTGAATTTCGGCCTTCTTTACTTCACCTTCCCTTTGAAAGTCATCTTAGATATCCTTTGGTTACCTTAGTCACCTGTAGATATTAGATATTCTCAAGTGTAATTAAAATGAGAGAGCCTTTCCTCTTATTTATACTTTCATGTAGCTTCCTCAAGGGGTTACCTTTTAACCATCTTAACCCACTTTCCTTATTTTAGGGTTAACCCACTTCTAACCACTTCTCAACTTAGTGATTTCTCCATTACCTTTATTATTTAAATAATTTCTTTTGTATTCACTTTGACTTATAGTACACTCATCACTTCACTTTATTATTTACCTTCTAAAAATCTCTTAAACCACTTTGACTACTTTGACCTTTTGGGGCTTCTATATGACTCATGAGGGTTCTCCAACTTCACATGGCCATAACTCTATAACCGTGAGGAGTTATGTAATGTCCAACATACCACTAGAAATGGAATGACATGTACTGTCCATCTAGAATATTATTACCTGAAAATATATCAAAACTCATACCATTATCCATCAAACAAACTTGTGTCCATTTCCCAAACTCGGGTTCTCCAACTTCACATGGACATATCTGTCTAACCATGAGTAGTTATGTGATGTTCCACATACCACTAGAAATGGCATGAAATGTACTACCCATCTAGAATAGTCTTACCTTCAAATATATTAAAACTCATACCATTATACATCAAACAAACTTGGGTCCATTACCCAAACCTTTATGCTACCAGAATTCACTACCAGACTTTCTCCAAGGGTTGACATCAATCTACAATATCACTCTCCAATGGTTGATGTCAATGACAACCAACAATCCATACCAACTTTCCATCAACCTAAGCCAATTGCATGAAAATCTCCCCCTTTGTCATTGATGGAAACACCAACATTGATGGCAATACTTAGTCATGATAACATTCATGCTTATACTCCTCATCAATGTTTATATCTCTCCCCCTTTGACATCAATAGAAAAGGGTATCTCCCTTTGGGGATAATCTCCCTAACTGAACTCTCCTTGGGCTGCTCCCTTTGTCTACATTCCTTTGTGCTCTCTCTCCAAGCATTTCTATCCTACATCTTATAAATCTCTCCCCCTTTGTCATCAATGGAAAAGGTATCTTTCCATCCGAGGCTTCTCCCCCTAACTGAACTGTCTTTGGGGATACTCCCGCTGATTGAAATCTTCCTGAAACTGATACCCCAACCTAAAATGTCTTCTTTATGGTGCTTCCTTGTGTAAATCTAAGACATATAAGATAAGCATTCAAAAAAATTCATTTTGGATTATAAATTACTCTGAGTCTCTGGAGAAAATACCCAAAGGCTTCCCTTGGAAGTGGTTTTGTAAATATGTCTGTCACTTGTTCTTTTGTGCCCACATATTCAACTCTGATGTTCTTCTCTGCAACCTGTTTTCGTAGAAAGTGATACTTTATTGGAATGTGCTTTTTCTTGGAGTGCATCATCGGGTTCTTTGAGATACTAGTGGTGCTTTTATTATCAAAATGGATTGGAATGGGCTCATCATACTCAACTTGCATATCTAAGTAGAACACTGCTCCACTGGGGTTTCGTCAGTCATCGATGCAACCTGCCTAATCTGTATCTGTGTAGGCAATAAGTGATAGATCCTTTCCTTTTGGATACCACAATCCAAACTCTTTTGTTCCTTTGAGATATCTGAAAATCCTCTTTATTGCTAAGACATGCGATTCCTTTGGTGCTGCTTAAAATCGTGCCACCTGTCCAACTGTCTGCATTACATCTGGTCCAGATGTTGTCACATATAGTAAGCTACCAATCATTGACCTGTATTTCCTTTGGTCTATAGAATTTGAATCATCATCTTTTCTCAACTTGCAACTGGTTTGCATAGGAGTGGTAACTGGTTTGGAATCTTCCATTCTGAACCTCTTTAACATTTCTCTGATATACTTAGTTTGAGAAATAAAAATTCATTGGTTTCTTTGACATATATGAAGACCCAAAAAGAAGGATAGTTCTCCAAGTAATGACATTTCAAATTCATTCTGCATATCCTTTGCAAATTTTTGGCTAAACTTGTCATTAGTACTTCCAAAAAAAATATCATCAACATAAATTTCAATTAATAAACTACTACCTTGAGTTACCTTGATGTAGAGGTTGTTGTCTACGCTTCTTTTCCATAGTTCATAGGGAGTTTTGTCATTGTTTTTTCTGAGCATTACTCTATTTTGAATGTGAAATGTTGTATGCACTGCATGTGTCCAACAAATATTTGTCAATTTGGAATCCATTAGCATTGTTCGAGCCATTTCCTATGTAATTATCATCCATTATGATAATGTTCCTTTGTCTCTGAACCACTCTTTGAACCAATCTATGAATCCATGCTTTCGTCCATACTGTCAAAGACTCTACTTGCATAACTGTCCACAATGCTGACCCATTTATCACTATACTATCATGAATTCTTGATTAATCCATCAAATTGTACTTTTTCTAACTGACTGCTCAGGATCTGTCTTCTCAAACTCTGCAAGATGCTCGAAGGATGGTTCTTTAGTCTGTCACAGCTATCACATAGACTCCCTCTATCAAATATTCATATTACCTGGGAGTCTCTAAGCTGGATGACTCAGAACAATTCCTGCTCTGATGTGTATTCATCATCATCTTCATTGGTAGATTCATCATCTCTTTAATCTTTGACTTCTTTATTTCTATCTTTGGATTCATCTTTCACTACAGTTTCTGAAAGTACAATCTCTTGAACCTGTTCCTTATTTATCTATCCTTCTTTTCTTTTAGTTATTTTCCAAACCTTTCTGTATTTGACCTCTTTCTTTTTATCTGTAGAATTTTCCTCATCTCGTTTTATTGCCAATATTGCGATCTTTGGGACCTGGTCTTTGTTCACTTGTTCTTCGTGTTTTCTTATCCATACTTTCTTATATCTGATATTAGTGTTCTCTTTCATGGAAGTATCAATCATGCTTCTACAATCACTATCTATGTTTCCATAGTTATGACATTTGTAACATTCAATGTTACATGGGGCCACATATGCACTTCTTTCTTGAACATTTCTTTTATAATCCCTGCAATCTGCAACCTTATGTCCAAAATTAGTACAATAAAAACAATGACCATAAAAGAAATTTTCATGTCTGGGAGTGAATGTTCTTCTTTGTGGTGTAGTCCTTCTGAATTTCTGCCTTAACTGATCATGATCATGATTGAAGCTTCTTTGTGGCTTGAACATGAATGGTCTTCTTGAAGATTTATCTTCAATAGTTTTCTTAGATTATGGTTGACCATGATTCTCTCCTTTGAGTACTTCTGCATAATTCTTTCTATTTTCTTTATTCTTATTTTCTAGCAACCTTGAGTGCTTCTCTTCATTCTCTATAACTGATGTGGATTTTTCTGTCTCTTCAACATTCTTGTTGAGCTTGACACTTTTACTTCTCAATGTGAAAACTTATTCCTCAAGCTTCTCAACCTTTTATTCTTTCTTCATTATCTGAGACTTCATGACTTCTTCTGTTCTTTTCGCTTCTTCAATATGGATTTTTGATGTGATTATTTCTTCTTCAAGTCCTTTCTCTTCTTGACCAAACTTTGCCTCAAGCTAGTTTAGATCGTTAGTTATTTCCTTAGGATGATATGTCAATATCTTCTCTCTCATTTCTTATTCTTTCTTCTGTTCTTCTATGTTGGATTCCAAATACTACTTTTGATATTCAAGATTTTCTTCGATCTTTCTGGATTCTTCTAGCTGAGTTCTTAAGTTCTCAATGACCTATTGGGATTCTTCAAAAATGTGAACACTTTCCTTTTGTTTCATCAATTCTTTCTCGAGTGACTTGTTTTCTTCTCTTAGTTCATTGAAAGCACTAATCAATTCTCTAGTGAGTATGTACTCTTCATCTTCTGAATCTGTTTGACATGGTGAACATAATTCTTCTTGATCTGTATTTGCATCTTCTTTGGAATTTTCTGAATCTGCGATGGGTGAAGAATATATGTCACGTAACTTATCCCAAAGTTCTTTGGCTGATGAACATTTACCAACCTTTTCTCTTACCGGATTAGGTAATCCTTCCCAGATGAAATCCATTTCTATTTTGTTATTCTTCTTCAATTCCTTCTTGGCTGCAGTCTTTTCCCTTTTTGAACTTTCATATCCCACAACAATTGATAGCCAAATATAATGTCCCTGTGCCTGTAAAAATACTTTCTTCCTTCTACTCCACATCTCATACTTAAAACCTTTTTGACCATTAAACATTGGTACTCCATTTTCATAATAATCCATAATCTCCTTCGAGTGGTTAAACTGTTTCCTAAAGGAATCGACTCTTAAACCAGTTGTTGGATTACTGAGAGGGGAGGTGAATCAGTAATAGAGCAATTTAATCCTTTCTCACCATAAAATGCAAGTGTTATATCAATTTACCATTATCATGCAATAATTGCATAGTAAATAAGCAATGAACAAATGAATAATCACACACATACATAGTACATCTATGTTTTACGTGGAAACCCAAAGCGGGAGAAAACCACATAATGATTTTTCTTATATGTCTTTAAGAATTATATTCATTGGAAGCACCAACTTCCTTTGATTTCCATCTATAATTGGAAGGAGGCTCCAACCCCCCAGTTTCTTAGGCTACAACCTGAAGGAATCTCCAACTCCCCAATTCTTTGGCTACAACTAGAAGGAGGCTACAACCCCTTAGTTTCTCAGGCTACAATATGAGGGAATCTCCAACTCCCCAATTCTCTGGCTACAACCAGAAGGAGGCTACAACCCCCTATGTTCTCCAACTACAACTGGAAGGTGGCTACAATCACATGTCCTTGCCTCGTCCAACTGCCCTGATGTAGAAGTAGAATGATGGAACCACTTTCACACTATCACTATGAGATATACTGTTGTAAACTTGTACCAATCAACCTGTAATCAACATGTAACAACCTGTACCATAAACAAGTGCATCAACCATGCACCAACCTGCAACTCAATCTGTACCATGAACAAGTGCATCAACCATGCACCAATCATGCATAAAATACACATAAAGTATGACTCATCAAGATGTACCAACATCATCAACTATACACCTCATGTATGTGCCAACTCATCAATTACTTGTCTCAACCATGTACCCAACATGTAACTCAACCAAAATCCCTCATCAATTTCATCATCCAAACTTATTTGTAACTCTGTAATAGACTTGGTGCATATGATCACATACTTGAAAACCTTCCTTAACTTTAACAACAAGAGACTAGCATTTTCATCAAACTTTACTTTAGTCTCACATGACTAGTTTTGGATTAGTCAACAACCCTAACTTGAAATAAACATAACTATGTACCTGTAATGAATAAAGATCTGAAAATATTACACAATGTTTTTCAATGTGTTTTATGCAATTCCTCCAGGTTTCACTACTTGGAACCTCTCATAAAAGGAGTTATAGAAAAAATGGCATACCTTGTTGAATTTTGGCTTATTCTAGAGAGCGAACTTGTAGAGCGTGCCCCACACCGAATATTTGTTGTATGGATATGAAATTTGTACACTGAATACTAAATACTGTACTATAACCAACACATTTTGTCTTATGGAATTTGGATATGTTATGAAGAAGTTATGGCATTTTTACTTGAAACACTTGTTTTAGACTAGTTTCAGGACTAGCCACAAACCCTATTTTCCACGAAGTGTAACTCCAAAAATACAACGACCCACAAGATGGAAGTTGTACCACAACTACTTGGATATGTTTCCTCAATGGCATCCCAATTTCACGGTCTGAATCATTCTAGAAAAAAGGTTATTGTGAAAATGGTGAGATGACCTGTAAATAACACACCTTAGAAAGCATCATCAAAAGAATTTATCCTCCCTTGAATTTCGGCCTTCTTTACTTCACCTTCCCTCTGAAATTTGCCTTAGATATCCTTTGGTTACCTCATTCACTTGTAGATATTTAATATTCTCAAGTTCAATTAAAATGAGAGATCCTTGCCTCTTATTTATACTTTCATGTAGCTTCCTCAAGGGGTTACCTTTTAACCATCTTAACCCACTTTCCTTATTTTAGGGTTAACCCACTTCTAACCACTTGTCAACTTAGTGATTTATCCATTAAATTTATTATTTAAATAATTTATTTTGTATTAACTTTGACTTATAGTACACTCATCACTTCACTTTATTATTTACCTTCTAAAAATCTCTTAAACCACTTTGACTACTTTGACCTTTTGGGGATTCTAGATGACTCATGAGGGTTCTCCAACTTCACATGGCCATAAATATCTAACCATGAGGAGTTATGTGAGTTTCCACATACCAATGTAAATTTCATGACATGTACTATCCATCTAAAATATTATTACCTGCAAATATATCAAAACTCATACCATTATCCATCAAACAAAATTGGGTCCATTACCCAAACCTAGGTTCTCCAAATTCACATGGACATAACTCTCTAACCATGAGGAGTTATGTGACGTTCCACATACCACTGGAAATGGAATGACATTTAATACCCATCTAGAATATTCTTACCTTTAAATATATTAAAACTCATACCATTATACATCAAACAAACTTGGGTCCATTACCCAAACCTTTATGCTACCAAAATTCACTATCAGACTTTCTCCAAGGGTTGACATCAATCATTAAGGGTTGACATAAATCTACAATATCACTCTCCAATGGTTGACATCAATGAAAACCAACAATCCATACCAACTGTCCATCAACCTAATCCAAATTTTTGACATATACAAAATGGACCACACTGTTGCAGGAAAGAGACCAAGCAGTTCCAGAGTTCACAAATATCTTCCATACCTTGCGCATCAAGCTGGGTATCAAATATTCTGAGTGACATCTAGTGCTCAAGTATCACGGTGGTCTGCATAGATACATCCATAATGAAATGGAGTTTATGTACATCTCGTCCTTGGGTGTGGCCTATCGATATGCCATCAAAACTGAGCAGAAGTTTAAACAAAATACGCAGTAATTTGGGCCTAGGAACCCCTCACAACAAAATAAGGGCAGCCCCAACCTGCATAAAAAAGGAAAGATCAAATATGGAAAATCTCAGGATAACTAGGCTAAACCGCAAGGAAAGGACACCGAAAAGACAAATAAAGATATTGGGAAGTGGTGCGACTTCCATAAGAGCCCCTGGCATAACATTGCTGATTTCTGCTCAAAGAAGTCACTGGTGGTTGAGGTGAAAGCCTCTGAATCAGATGCTAGTTCCAACACTAAGTTAGAACCATAAAGGGGGAGACAGATCTTGACACGGAACCTAGTGCCACCATTTCTACCACCAAGATCCAATCCATTGAACCAAACAAGCTAGAGGAAGGAGAGCACCTCTTTCATTCATAGATGTGGGTGAAAGGCACCCTGCCACACTTGATCGTTGATAGTAGTAGCCAGAATAAACTCATCTTAGTAGAGGTCGTTAAGATGCTAGTCCTGCCAACAATGCCACACCTGCAACCCTACACCATTGGATGGCTCCGCCAAGGAAGCAATCTCTGTGTCAGCCAATAGTGCCACCTGTTGTATGACATCAAGCCCTTCAAAGATGAGGTATTGTGTGATTTTTATCCTCTCGAAGTTTGTAATGTTATTTTGGGACAGCCTTAGTTATGGAAACATTATGTTTTATATGATTCTAGGCCTCGTAGTTTTATTATTACTTTGAACATGAAATTGTACAGGATACCTGAGGCAGTCCCACCTAGTGCTATTTCCTTAATATCTGCCAAGAAATGCAGAAAGGTGATCTATTAGACTGAGAAGTTTATCTTCTTCTTGGTTCACTCTCAGAGTGAGTGAAAGATTGTAGCCACATCCAGGGCCTCCATGATTGACCTCTCCACATAGCAGAAGCAAGTGGATAAGGTCATGGAAGAATACACATATATCTTCTCCTCACCTACCGGGTTACCTTTGCACTGTCAGGTCAAGCATCCCATCAATCTGACCCCCGAAGCACCGCTACCCAATGGGATAGTCTAATTTCACTCTCTATTAGGGAATGAATATGTCAAGCGATAGATCCAAGAACTTCTCTAGAAGGGGCACATCTGTTCCATCTCATCGCCTTGTGGGAGCCCAATCGTGCTAGTGCATAATAAAGACGAGACCTGGAAACTCTGTATTGATTACCGAGACCTAAATAAAATCATAGTCAGGAACTGGTACTCAATTCCCCGAATCGACGATCTCCTTGATCATCTCAAGGGGGCCAAATACTTCAGTAAGATTGATCTGAATTCTGGCTACCAACAAGTCCCAATAGAACAAATAGATGTATGGAAGACAACCTTCAAGTCAAAAGAAGGTCATTTTAAATGGTTGGTCATGCCCTTTGATTTGAAAAATGCTCCAACAACTTTCATGATGATTATGGAAAATATCATGTGACCTTTCACCAATAATTTTGTAGTGGTGTATATGGATGGCATCCTCATCTATAGCAAGACTTGGGGGGAACACTTGCAGCATATTCAACATGTTTTGCACACCCTGTGGCAGCACAATCTATATGCCAACTTGGAAAAATGATCCTTCGACATGGATAGGGTCCAATACCTAGGCTACATCGTTGATCAACATGGTGTTCATATGGATCCAGCCAAGATCCAATTCATCCATGACTGGCCAGCCCCAACCACACTCACTAAGCTTCAGAGCTTCTTGGGACTTTCCAATTTCTACTACAGGTTCATGTTGGGATTCTCCCATATTTCATGGGCCCTCAGCCAAGTAAACATAGGTGGTGGTAAGGTAAAATTTGTGTGGGGCCTGTCCCAACAATAAGAATTCGATGATTTTAAGCAATGCTTATGCTCAACCCCAGTACTTTCATTATCGAACTTGAAACAACCCTTTGAGATAGATACAAATGATTCAGACTATGTTGTGGGCATAGTTATCACTGAACATGGCCACCCTATGGCCTATCATAGTGAGACACTATCATATGCCATATGTAAGTACCCTACTTACGAAAAATAAATGTACTCCATTGTGCAAGCCTTTCGCCAGTGGAGAATTACATCCTTGGGAAGGAGACAGTCATCCACACTGATCATAAGCCACTGTAGTTCATGCAAACACAAGGCAAATTGCATAATTGCCACCATCAGAAGTGGTCCACATACTTGCAGTAGTTCCACCTCAGCATCAAGTATAAAACATGAAGTACCAATCGAGTCACTGATTGCCTCAACCAACCTCTAGTCGCGGAACTCACCATAGTGCTAGAATATTGCATCCACAATACCTCTGGATGCCCCCACCCTTATGATATAGACCTTGATTTCTCCATCACCTACCAAATGTTGGGCGCAAGCTCAGTTTTCTCTAATTTCCATCTTCAGGACAAGATTTTGTGCGATCTAGGCCATCTCTACGTTCCATCAAGCAAGCGAGCGTAGCTGATTTGGGAAGCCCATTATAGTCAGGTGGAAGGACACTTTGGCATCGAAAATATAGTGGCAATGATGCAGAAATATTTCTACTGGACGGAACTTTGACAGGATGTTAGCAAGTATATTAGGTTCTGCACTGCCTGCGTTATTGCCAAACCGACCACTAAGAAAGAGGGCCTATACAACCCTCTGCCTATTCCTAACAGGCCATGGGAATCCATCTCAATGGACTACATGTTGGGCCTTCTGTCCACCAAGAGGGTAAACGACTATGTTTTTGTGATTGTTGATCACTTTTCCAAGATGGTGATTTTGGCCTCTTGCAAGAAGAGCATCATAGTAGAAGCCACTGCCAAGCTCTTCTTTGAATGAGTCTGGGTACATTTTGGAATCCCACAAACTATTATCTCATATTGGGATAGTTGGTTCCTCAACACATTTTGGTTGAGCCTCTCATCACTGCAGAACACCAAGCTCACCAAATCCATTGCCTTTCACCCCCAGATAGACAACCAAACTGAGGTCGTCAATCAAATGATCGTGAATATCTTGCGCATGTACAATTCCAAGCACCCTCACATGTGGGATGAGAGTCTTCCCTATGTTCAAAATAGCTACAACCAATCCATACATAACTCAACCGACCACAACCCTTTTAGGTGGGGTTGGGATTCCAGCCATCGGGTCCCATGGATGTTGCAATACCCCTTGCGTCCACCCCGTTCAACTCGTCACCTGATCCAACTTAATATGACAAAGCCACCTGGTTCATTGAGCAGATCCAACACATCTGCCAGCAGGTTTAGGATATTTTACAGAAGTCTAATGCCAAGTACAAGCATCGTCATGATCAACACCAAGTGCCACATAAGTTTCAAGTGGGAGACAAAGTTTGGTTGCACTTGAAGAAAGAACACCTTACAGGGCCCCATCGGAAGCTTCTCCCACTCCATTATGGACCTTACACTATCACCAAGGGTGTGGGTGACAATTCTTTTGAGCTCAAAATTCCCCCTTTCCTTGGCCTACACCCAATGTTCAACGTGGATCTCCTTTGACCATATTTCCCACCATTATTGGACACCTCAGAGATAACAAAACAATTGACACCAACAGAGCTCAACCCCGACTACATGCAACAAGAATCTAGTGATCATATTGTGTACACATAGGTCAATGGCACTCACTAGCAAAGGATCCATCTTTATCGAGTTGTCAGAGTAGGGAAGCTCCTGCACCAAGGAAGGTGGCTCAACCGGGGCCAAATTCAACATAAATTTCCTCATTTGATGGGGGAAATCAACGCAATGGAGACCATTGATTCCTAAGGGGGGAGGATTGATCCATATGGATTTCGGTGGCCTCCCACCTATTCCAACTGGCTCATTTTGGTAGTTTCCAGTTTGGCAGGTTTTTCCTAGTTTTTGGGTCCTCGACTTTCGGGGCTGTTTTGAGGCCCTAAACAACTTTTTTAGGGATCACCATAGGTAAAATATAGACAAAGTCAATTTTTTATGAAAACATGTGTATTTATTGGATAGACCTTTCCAACGAGCTATTGTACGCCTAAAACAGAGATCGTATGCAAAAGTTACGACCCTGGGAAGTTGATGCACAAACTTACCCCAACGAGGCCCACATGACTTTTGGCACTTCATCTCCTAGGGTTATGTTTTTGGATGTCTAGGGTTTTGAAATTCCTATTTATTGTAATAAAAGTCTTGGAGAGCCTCATGGTAACCATATTCTTGTGAATGAGCGCAACTGTCACATCTCTTCTCAAAGATAAGTCACCACTATTCAAGCAAGCTTGTTTTCAGTCTGCATTTTATAGTTTGAGCATATTTCCTTATTGAATAGAAGCCAGTTTTACTGTATCTTTGTTATTGTTCCTTATGCTTTTGTGTTAAGAATAATAATAATATGTATTAGTTTCGTTCTTCTCATAAAATCTGGATCAGTCAACCCTTGGAGAAGTCTGGAAGCACTAGAGATGTGGTTGATATTGATGATGAGTTAGTTGTCATTCATGTCAAAAAGAGTGGTTGATGTTAGTAGATGTGATGGGTGCATTTGATGAAGTCTACATGAATCCATGGAGGTGTGGTTATGGGAATCGAATTTGGTTGAGGAATATGGACATGAAGGACAGTGTAAATGGAGGTAATACACTCATAGATGGATAGTACTCATCATGTCGTTTTCGATGATAGGTGGTATTCCATGTGGTTCCTCATGGTTGAGGAGTTATGGCTTCATGAAGTTGGAATCCCCGAAGAATGTTTAAGAAGCTCCTAATTGGTTACAAGTCAATTAATGAAAGGGTAAAGTGGTTGTAACAAGAAAGTACTAGAATCCCTACGATTAAGGAGAGAGGTCACTAAGAAAGAGTATAAATATACCTCAAGAAGTATCTCATAAGTATATACACATACATTGAATATCTATCGTGTAATAATATTGTGGTCTAATATTTTAGTCTATTGGTGAATCTGACGTCAAGTCTAAGGCAGTGAAGAAAGTGCGAAGAAAGAGAGAAAGTTTCGGAGTTGTAGAGTGCTAGGGTTTTTATGTATCCCTAATTAAGTAGGCCCTATTGGGTTGTTATATTCTTTGCAGTGAAATTCTAGTTGAGGTGAATCGACTAACGATCGAAGTCAAGGTGGATTGATAGCAAGTCAGATGTTGAGGTGAGTCGACCGATTAAATTCAAAGTCGAAGGTCGAGGCAGTTCGGCCTGATAAAGGCATTGATAACAAGTCAAAGAGGTCAACCAACAAGAGGTAGATAGGCGGACATGTGGTGACCGAATGAAGGCCAACCGGTAGTCTACTGGTAATACGACTTGGAGTTGACTGTAACAAAATCTCAAGATTTGCACGATTTGTAGCCGATGATATGCATGGATCTGTAACCATTTTTGGGTGTCAAGTCTTTATGGTTTTTCCTGTTGTAAAGACTATAAAGAGGCGTGTTCTAAGGCCGTAAAGGATAATGAATGAATTTTAGGTTGTTGGTCATGTATATGTAATCTGTATTGGCTACAGGGTTGTTCTTGCGCATGAAAGAGGGTATGATGTCGATTTTGTCTTAGGTGTGGATTAAGTTTAGACATGCAACATTTTATTGAGATTGAATAAGACAACAAGAGAGAATAATGCTCAAGGAATGTTGGTTTTCCCAGGTTTGTGTTTCTAGGGTAAAATCTCAGTGTACTGTATGATTGCTTTGTCATTTATGTTCTTGATTAAATTCTTCTTCTCCTGTGCTATGTTTACATTCTAGGGTTCTTGATAGAAAAATTAAATGGCAAGAATTTTGAGCTTTGGAAGCTTAAAATGGAATATATTCTTGTAGATCGAGAACAATGGATAACGGTCTGTCTAGGTACCTAGCCGACAGGCATGTCAATGGAAGAATGGGAGAAACTCGAAAGAAGAACAAGAAGTATGATTCGAATTTGTATTGCAGATTCGGTACTACTGAATGTCTTAGGTGAAGATTCAACCAAGAAACTGTGGGACAAGTTGGGAAGCTTATACTAGTCGAAATCTCTGATAAATAAGTTGTTTTTCAGAAAGAAATTGTAGCTTTTGAGAATGAGTGATGGCAGTTCAGTGACTAAGAATTTAAATGTGTTTAACACCATTTTAAGCGAGTTATCATCTGAAGATATTAAAATAACTGAGGAGGAGAAGTGTATAAGACTATTATGTTCTTTGACATACTCTTGGGATAGCTCAATCGTGGCTATAGGGAGTAATACAACCACACTAGCACTAGAAGACGTGGTTTCTTCTCTAATGTTAGAATAAATGAGAAGAAATAACATGGAAGGATTGACCAAATATGCTTTAGTAGTGAGAGGTCGATCGATTGAAAGAGATAAAGGAAAATTATTTGGTAGAAAGTCCAAGTTGAAGGGTAGATCAAAATCCATGGTTCAGACGATAAGAAGATGCTAGAAATGCGGTAAATCTGGGCATTACAAAAAGGAATATAAGTTGAGGGTGATGGAAGTTAGTACGGGATCTGGCATGAAGCAGTCAACTGATAGAAAGACAAACCCAGATGAGAGAGGTGATGTGTACTTGGCATTGACCAGTACACAGTCAGATCAAGGTGTTTGGTTGATCAACTCAGGAGCATCCTATCATATTTTTATAGTCCAAAATGCCACTACCATGCATTTTTTACATTGACCTACTCATTTACACATTTTCTAACCACTTTTGCTGAGGTTCCTCTTAAAAAACATATTTTTGTATGGTATATGTGTTGAAACACACACTGACACTAAGAGGGGGGGGGGGTGAATCAATGTTTGTAACTTTTGGCTACTTTTCACACTTTCATAGATTAACTAAATTAACTGAATAAGATATGCAATTCAATTAATTATTCATAAACATGTATAAAAAATTGTATGAAGTAGATAGAATATCATTCTTTTATTGATTTAACTTGAATGAATACAAATAAAATCAATCATTGAATATCTTCAACTTCAATTGAATATGAGAGATCCAACTCTCTGATAGAAGACCCAACTTGTAGTTATTAGACCCAACTAAGAAATGAAGAATCCAACCCTCATAACAAGACCTGACTTGTTGATCAGATCCAACTGATATGTGAGGAATCCAATCCTCATGACAAGACTCAGCTTGTAAACAAGAACCAACCTGATAGAATG
>SNQJ01S0072729.1:30819-64402 GCA_010110895.2 Picea sitchensis
CTCATTATATTCGATTCTTCTCAGACAGATGTGCGTAGAAGACACATATATTCTCAGAGATAACTACTACCATTCAAGCAAGTTTCAGTTCTGCAATTTTAGAGTTTCAGCCTATTTCGCTATTGAATATAAGATATTGTTCACTGGATATTTGTGTTATTATTCCTATCTCTATGTTTATTATATTCAGTCTATTAATCAGTTCGTTTTGCTTCTAAATCTGGATCAGTGGTATCATAGCGGTTTGCTCTTCATTTATTTTTCTTCGGGCATGTCCCTGACAAGGTCTGGGTACAAGAAGTTTGGACTCAAACCAATTGATCCATTACTAGATCAACCACACTGATCCTGACAAAAACCCATGGGAGACGAAAATAAAGATGATGGAGCAAGAGATCCTATTAAAATGTTGCTCGAGGAATCCCTCGCACGACAAAGGAATGAAATGATGGGTAACTTTGTGCAGATCCTTCGACGGTTTCCCACGGGAGAAGCATATTCATCAAGCGGCCATAGAACCCCCTTCAAGGTACATGTAAATTTTGATATTCCGTTATTTGAAGGACTGATAGATGCGGATGCTATAGATAAATGGTTGAATCTGCTCGAAGGATATTTTTCGGTCAACAATTTTTTCGATAGGGAAAAGATCACTTCTACACTCCTCAAGGTTGTTCCCCATGTTAAAGACTGGTGGGATACTTACTTTGAGAAAAGGGTCGTGGAGTAATATACAATTTTTTTGGTGGCCCTTACATGGGATTCCTTCTGGGAAGCCATTAAATAAAAATACTACCCTATTGGAAGCTACGAGAACCAGTACACTAGATGGACCACCCTACGTCAAGAAAGGGACCAGACAGTACCAGACTTCACCAATATTTTCCATACTTTACACACCAAATTGGGTATCAAATATTCTAAGCGTCATCTGGTGCTCAAATACCGTGATTGTTTTCATAGATACATTCAAACAAAAATGGATTTCCTGGACATCGCCTCATTGGGAACAAATTATAGATACACTGTCAAGATCGAGCAGAAATTTAAGAAGAAATGACAAGAGTTTGGATCTGCAAACCCCTCATAGCTGAAGTAGGGCAAAGGAAACCCCAACCCACACAACAAGGGACCAAGTCGAGATGGCCTCCCTTAGGACAATCCATCCAAGCCGCAGCATAAGAAGGGCAACGAGAAGACGAAGAAGGCCACGAGAAAATGGCGTGACTACCATAAAATTCCTTGGCACGACACCAACGAATGCCACTCCAAGCAATCCATCATGGCCGAGATGAAGGCTTCCAAGTCAGAGGCCATTTCTGATTCTGAGTCAAATCCGGAAGGAGGGAAGCAGATTATCGATGTTGAACCCAGTGCCACGGTAGCTACCACCAAAGTCTGGCCAAGTGAACCAGAAGAACCAGAGGAAGGGGAGCACCTCTTTCACTCACAAATGTGGGTCAAGGGGGCTCCAATTCATTTCATTGTCGATAGCGATAGTCAGAAGAATCTGATTTCAGCATAGGTCGTCAAGTGGATGGACCTTCCAATGAAACCGCACCCACAACCCTACACCATTTGCTGGCTTTGTCAAGGAAGAGATCTCCGTGTCAGCCAACAATGTCGTCTTCCCTACGACATCAAGACTTTAAAAGATGAGGTACTATGTGATATTTCTACCCTTGAAGTTTATGATGTTCTTTTAGGACAACCATATTTGTGGAAGCGTCATGCTGTGTATGAGTCTAGATCCCGCAGTGTTATTATTACTTTCAGTAGACAATTTCACATGATCCTAGAGGTGGCACCGCCTACTGCTATTTCTTTAATCTCTTCTAAGCAATGTAGTAAGGTCATTTCACAGACCGGGAAGTTCATCTTCTTTATGATCCATGCTCATAGTAAGAAGAAGGTCACTGCCACATCTGTGGCCTCTACACAATGCCTCTCTTTGCAGTAGAAGCAAGTGGATGGGATCGTGGAAGAATACAGAGACATCTTCACCTCACCTACAAGGGTACCAACACACTACCAAGTCAAGCATCCAATTGGCACTGCCTACTACTATTTGTTTAATCTCTGGTAAGCAATGTAGTAAGGTCATTTCACAGACCGGGAAGTTCATCTTCTTTATGATCCGTGCTCATAGTAAGAAGAAGGTCACTGCCACATCTGTGGCCTCTACAAAATGCCTCTCTTTGTAGTAGAAGCAAGTGGATGGGATCATGGAAGAATACAAAGACATCTTCGCCTCACCTACAAGGGTACCAACACACTACCAAGTCAAGCATCCAATTGATTTGACCCCCGATGCACCTCTACCTAATGGGCTAGTATATTAGCGGTCCCTGATGGAGAATGAAAAAATCAGGCATTAGATCCAAGAGCTTCTTCAAAAGGGGAACATTAGACCCAGCTCCTCCCCTTGCAGAAGCCTGGTTGTACTGTTGTAGAAGAAGGATGGGACTTGGTGACTTTGCATTGATTACAGATCCTTAAGCAAAATCACAGTCATGAACCGCTACCCCATTCCCAAGATTGATGACCTTCTTGACCAACACAAGGGGGAAAATTTCTTCAACAAGATTGACCTGAAGTCTGGCTACCACCAGGTTCCCATCGAACCAACAGATGTCTGGAAGAAAACCTTCAAGTCTAAATAAGGTCTCTACGAATGGCTAGTCATGCCCTTTGGATTAACAAATTCACCAACCACTTTCATGAGGTTGATGGATGGTGTATTGAGACCCTTCACCAACTCCTTTATGGTAGTATCTTTGGGTGACATCCTCATCTTAAAGAGAATGTGGGAGGATAACATATGGAATATTCAACAGGTTTTGAGCACTCTGTGGCAACACAATATTTATGCCAAATTGAAAAAATTCTCTTTTAGCATGAACATGGTCCAATATTTGGGATACATTGTTGATGAGCATGGGGTACATGTTGATCCAGCTAAGATCCAATTCATCCATGACTGGCTATCCTCGACCACACTGACCGAGCTTTAGATCTTCTTGGGACTAGCCAATTTCTACCAACGATTCATGTTGGGATTCTCCCATATTGCATGGGCCCTCAGCCAGGTAACCAAAGGAGGTGGTAGGGCCAATTTCGTGTGGGGGAAGGAGAAGAAATGAGCATTTGATGATTTGAAACATCGCTTGTGCTCAACTCCAATACTCTCCTTTCCTGATCTGCAACAACCATTTGAGATTAAGACTGATGCATCTGACTATGCTGTGGGCACAGTTCTCACTTAACATGGGAATCATGTGGCATACCATAGTGAGACACTCTATGATACTATCTAGAAATACCACACCTATGACAAGGAAATGTATTCCATTGTACAAGCCTACGTCAATGGAAACATTACATTCTGGGGAAAAATATGATTATACACACTGATCACAAGCCTCTGCAGTTCATACAGACATAGGGGAAATTGTAGAACAACCACCATCAGAAGTGGTCCACCCACCTGCAACAGTTCCATATCAACATCAAGTATAAGACATGTATCTCCAATCATATCGTTGTCTGCCTCAGTCGACCTCCTATGGATGCACTCACCATTGTGCTCCAGTCTTGTGGACATGAAGCATCGGAGTGGCCCCAACTTTATCATCAAGATCCAGACTTCGCCACCACATATCAGCTCTTGGGTACAGGTGCCACTGTCACTAATTTTCACATTCAGGATAGATGCTTGTGCCACCTGGGCCATCTCTGTGTTCCTACAAGTGAGTGTGCAAAGATGATTTGGGAAGACCACTACAGTCGGGTGGCAGGACATTTTGGCGTAGAGAAAACTGTGGTCGTTCTTTAGAAACATTTTTATTGGCCAAAACTTCAACAGGATGTCAACGGGTATATCCGATATTTCACTGCCTGCACCATTTCCAAGCCAACCATCAAGAAGCAAGGATTATACACCCCTCTTCCTATTCTCGATAAGCCATGGGAATCCATGTCAATGGATTACATGTCTGGTTTTCTATCCACCAAGCAAGAAAATTACTACGTGTTTGTGGTCGTTGATCGATTTTCGAAGATGGTCATCCTCATAGCCTGTAAGAAGAATATCACAACGACAGATACTGCCAAGATCTTCTTCGAATGAGTTTGGGTCCACTTTGGGATACCACAGACCATCATCTCTGACTGAGACATCAGGATCCTCAGTACCTTTTGGTCGAGTCTCTGGTCTCTGTTGGACACCAAGCTCACAAAATCCATTTCTTTCCATCCCCAAACCAATGGCCAAAATGAGGTCGTCAATCAGATGATTGTTCACATCTTGTGCATGTACAATTCTAAGCATCCTCGTACATGGGATGAGAGTCACCCATATGTCCAACACAACTACAACAAGGATCTCCATAGTTCCACCGGCCATAGCCCATTTCAGGTGGGTTTGAGATTCCAACCCTTGGGACCTATTGATGTTGCACTTCCTCTTACCACTGCACAGACATAATCTTCCCCTGATTAGTCTGTGATCAACAAAGTCACCAGATTCATTGAGCGGATTCAACACATCCGCCAATAGGTCCAAGAGATTTTGCATAAATCTAATGCTAAGTATAAGAAACACCACGATCAACACAGGGTACCACACCATTTTCAAGTTGGTGACAAATTCTAGTTACATTTGTAGAAGGAGCATCTCACCAAGCCCCATCAAAAGCTTTGCCCACTTCTTTATGGGCCTTACAGTATCAACAAGGCTGTGGGTAGCAATTATTTTGAGCTCAAAACTCCACCCTTCCTTGGTCTGCTTCCAATATTCAATGTGGAGCTCCTTAGGACATATTTTCCATCGTTATTCGACACCTTTAAGATCACTGAACAAATGACACCAACATAGCTCAACCCTGACTGCATGGAACAAGAATCCACCAATCAGATCATGGACACACAGGTCAAGCGCACTCTCCAGCAAAGGATCCATCTTTATCGAGTTGTCAAAGCAGGGAAGCTCCTGCACCAAGGCAAGTGGCTCACTCGGAGCCAAATTCAACACAAATTTCCTCATCTGATGGGGTAACTCAATGCAATGGATACCATTTCTTCCTAAGGGGGGAGGATTGATCTAGGTGGATATTGGTGGCCACCCACCTATTCCAACTGGCTCCTCATGTTTGTTTTTTGTTCAACACCGTTCTTCTGTACTGCTTTGTAATTGTGAGTTCTACACTTATGGGGCTGTTTGAATCCCCACACATCCTCCAGGTGGATACAGGTGGCCTCTCGCCTAATCCAACTGGATTTCATGTTAGCACATCCTTTTGTACTTCCAGGGCCATTTTGGGGCCCTAAACGTTGTTTTTTTGGCTTGCCATAGTCAAACTATAGACAGAGTTAGAGTTTGATGGCGGAATGTGTAGTTCTTTGAAATGCCTTTCCAACGGGCTATCACGCACCTAAAACGAAGGTCGTATGCAAAATTTACGACCCTAGGAAGTCGAGGTACCAAATTACACCAACTTAACCATAGGGCCCACATGACTTTTGGCGTTTCACATTCTAGGGTTAGTTTTTTGGATGTCTAGGGTTTTGGCATTCATGAGCAACATGAAAAGGGCCTCTAGAGCCTCATTGTATTCGATTCTTCTCAGACGGATGCGCGTAGCAGCCACATCTCTTCTCAGAGATAGCTACCACCATTCGAGCAAGTTCTAGTTCTGCAGTTTTACAGTTTCATCCTATTTCACTATTTAATAGAAGATATTGTTCACTGGATATTTGTGTTATTCTTCCTATCTCTGTGTTTATTGTATTCAGTCTGTTAATCAGTTCTTTCCGCTCCTAAATCTGGATCAACTTGACATTCAATTCACCTTCATAACAATATGTCCAATATTGACAATGCTTCTCAAACCAATCAATTAATGATAATTCACCTATTTATCAAGGTTGACATCAATGAAAACCAAAATTCCAACAATATCCCCCTTTGTTATTGATGACAACCTTAGTAAAACAATATTATTTCCCTTACGAAATGTATTATGTATTTTGAGTCCTTTGAGATGACTTTGTTTTACTCTTTATCTCTCCCCCTTTGAAAATAATGATAAAGGGAATATTTCTCTTCACCCCCTGAGATGATGCTCCCCCTGAGGTGATGCTCCCCCTATATTTGTCCCATTTATTTTGGACTTTTCTTTTATTCATAACATTATTCTACACACTGATTTTCTTTTGAGAGTTCATCATCATCACCATTGTTTTGTGCACCATAATCTTCTTCATATTCTTCTTTAGGAATTCTTTATCCTTGAGCTTGTTCCTCTTCATATGTAAAGTGTTATCAATGAAAAATCGTCTGCAACATTGCACACAATGGTTGAAGAAATACATCAATTCCAGCAAAAATTAGTACACCTACAACACCAAAATCCATAAAAAAGGCATAAAACTATACACTTGGTTCAAAAATCAAAGTGTGAAATTCACCAAAGGAATAATGCGCACTGTGCGTGGGCCAACACATCCCTAATCATGCACTATGCACAGAATGTGCAATATGCATGACTGTCTACGAGAAAATCCACGCACTTCTCCTGAAAAACACATTGATGAATCTTGTTGGCTTCTCAACCACTTCCAGTCCGACCCCCAACACAATTTGACACTCGGATCTGAGCGAAATCTAGCTTGGAGGCTGGTCAAGGGCTAGGAAGTTCCCTAAAAGGCCCCTTGTTCACACTATGAACCAATTGTATGTTGCCATGAATGGACACTATAAATATGTGCCATGGTTGTGCTAGAAAAATAAGAACTTTAAGGTATTGTTATGCTGCAAGAATTCTTCTTGGCGAATCCTCTTTTCTCTTTGAATCATTCAAGCACCATAGCAAGGGCCATTCCACTCATCTCTTAGATAATTGAAGGTGACCTGATAGAATGAACTTTCATTCAATCCATTATATATATATATATATATATATATATATCCACCAAGACACCTTCTTACCTTCATATTCATTTACTTATATAGTCCTCCAAAGGGTGCCACTTTGAAACAATGTGTCCTTTGGAACCCATATTTTCCTTTCGTCGTCGGATGCTAGATAGACATCAATACATATTGCCTTTTCGTGAATGTCTAAATGAACCTCCACATATCTCCTTTGTTGGTGATAATTTAAACTCAACTTGTAAACATTTTAATTGATGGTTATATTAAAATCGGTTCCCTCTCAACTGCTAGTCATTAAATATTTGACTTGGTCTCACCCTTTTTCGTATTTGCTTCCTCATTTGACCGAAAAACATCTTTTTGGTCGACTCAACTAGGAGAAATTTCAAATTGAGTATTTCAATTCTATTTGACCCATATTGCTTTAGCCTCAACCTGAATTGTATTTAAGTTTGCTTCGACTTCGACCTTTAGGTTACTTCTTTATTGGACCGAATCAACTTGGAATAAAAAAAACTTGATAAATTCGACTTTGGTCGTCTCGACTTGCTTTGGCCGACTTGTATTTCCCGACTTAATTTTCTTTCAACTTCGACCTTCAGTTGGTCAACTTGTCTTCGACTTGTATTGAAATTGATTGGCTTGTCTTCTCAAACTTCCATCAATCTATAGGCTTACAATTGGTCAAATTGTCTTTGAATCATCTTGTAGTCAATCGACGTCGAGATAGTTGACCTTATTGTTGTTTGAATCGACTTGACTTGTGACTCGATGGTGTCAATGCTTCCTCACCAAACATCCACCATTGACATTCTATCTCATCTCTAGACTCTTCTTCAATTGAGATTTTCTAAATCACTTTTAATGAACCATGTCTTATTGACTTCTTTATTTGTGATTTGTATGGATGCATATTGGATTAAACATTTACCCTTTTTATCTGGACAATTTCTTCACGGTTTCATTTTTTGTGCATGGATGTTAATGACACAATCTCAACCTTATACAATATAGGATGAGTGTTTCAAGCTCATACAATATATTATTCAATATTATCTTTCTACTGATATTCAAGTCACCTTCATAACATTATGTCCAATATTGACAATGCTTGACATTCAAGTCACCTTTATAACATTATGTCCAATATTGACAGTGCTTGACATTCAAGTCACCTTCATAACAATATTTCCAATATTGACAATGCTTCTCAAAACCAATCAATCAATGAAATGCTTCACCTATTTATCAAGGTTGACATTAATGACAATAAAATTTCAACAATACATACGATACAACACGCATACATACGTGACCTGAATACCTAGCTGCTTGCGTGTACTCTCAAAAGTTGCAAAATTATAATACCTAGCTGCTTGCGTGTACTCTCAAAAGTTGCAAAAATTATAAAATTATGCACTTTTCAACGGAGTTTATGGGCTATTTTGGGTTGCACAATCATTTTACCTCATGTATTTCTTCTAACAACCGAATAACCATCATTTTTCCATATAAAAAGGGCCCTAGGGGGGTCATTTGAACATATGAAAGAAGAGGCAAGTGAAATTTGCCAAAATTTCTCCCTTTCTCATTCCAAGCCTTTTCATCTTGTTCTAAGTTTTCATCCTCATCATTCCCAATCATTCAATCTCCTTATGCAATCCACCAATTTCCTTCTATTGGCATGTTGGTTGTGAGGATCTCACTTTGGGATTGGTGCACTTGGAGTATAATTAGTGGAACCCAGGTGAGGTTCATGGAGCGATGTCGATAAGATTAAGGTTGTATCCTATCATCTTGTTTTCAATAAAAGATAATTTTCTTGTCCCAAATCTATGTGTCTTCATGCATATATTTCTAAACTGCTTTCATGAATATTTAGGCCTTTAAATGATCTTGGTGATTATGCATATGATTTTGTATATTGTTCTCTAAAGTTGTTTTAGGACAACATTGGGAGGAGACCTACACTCCAGGAGAAAAAAATGAGAGGAAATGATCTACTACAAACAAATGGACTTAAGGTGCATACCTCAATTTTCTCTCTCTTTCATTAATTTTCATTAGGTCTTGTTAGATTTGGGTGAAATAGGAGTAATTTTTTCTTTTAAGGTGTCATTTCTCTTCCTAGTCACTAGACCTGGATTAGGGGGATTTTTCCCCATAGCAGAATTGTTGACTCTACTAGGGAATCTCTCTAGGGTCTTGTTAGGAGATTCTTTTTGGTTTGAATTCCTATTTTTCTGTGCTTTCTGATTATGTGAGAGTCTCTGGTCACCTTCCAGGTGTTTACCAGTTTCCTTGATCTGGGTGGTCACTTTGAATTTTATCTCTTTTTGAGTTTTTTCATTCATATATGTGCCCTGGACTATACCTAGATTGCGTACACCTTCTCCCTAAGTTAAAATTAGCCCAAAAACATACACATGATGCCTATGCACAACATGCGTGTCTGTAATTTTGAATATTTTTTTTAAAAACTTTTCATTTTATTCTAGGAAAAATTTGGTTTCTCAGGTCCTCCTGAGTACCAAATACCTCTGTTAACTGTTGTTGGACAATATTTAAGTCGTATATTGTTGATGAAATTGTAAAGAAATCGTCTTGTATAATTTTCTTTGTCTCTTTCTTTCCTTTATCAAGGTTGAAGGTGTGATTTTAAGCTTTAGCTTCTCCTTTGGATTCTAGTGAATCGATGCTTTCTAGAAGTGGCTTAGGACCTGAGTCAGTCTTTTGGTTGTTCTCCTTCTCTCTTGGAATGCTTTGAAAAGAAAAAAAAATAGTTGTTTTGGTGTTTTCATTTCACAAGCATATAAAAATTTCAAAAATTGTAGTTAAGTGTAATTTTTTTTCTTTCCCTTTTCCCTTGTTTTCATTTTGCAAAAAGAAAAAGAAGTTTCTTAACAACATTTGCATGTTTGTTTGGTTGTAGTAGCTTAGGTTGTATTTATAAAAGAAAATAAATCTCAACCCAAAGTTCCTTCTTTCCCTCTTCCCTAAAAGTTTAAGTAGTCACATTGCATCTAGAATGAAAGAGAAATATATGACAGATTACATATTAGGATCTTGTCTTTCATTTGAAAAGTTTGGATTTTGGAATCTAAAAGAGCCAAATATTCATTTGTAGGACATAGTTTGATTTCATTTTCATTTATAGCACAATGTTCTAAAATATCATTAACTCTTCTCTTCTAGTCTCTAAACGAACATCATGAGTTTGACTACCGCACCCCTAAGTAATCAAGCAACTAAACAATTAGACTTTTTCGTTTATAGGGTACACCAACTAGACTAGGATTTAGGACCTTGGATTAGGTGTGGATAGGAAACTCTCCAAGGCCACTAAACAAACTTAAGAGTTTGATATAGGGAGTGTTGAAGTACAATGTCGTAAAAGTTATCCGGGACCCACGTCTAACACATGGGCTAAAAATGAGGTCGCACGAGGAAAAGCGGTGGAGATCTCCCCTCCAAAGTTGGACCAAGCATAGTGGGGATCATGTTTGAGGTTCATTCTTGGGATTTTTCTGATTTCATATGACTACGAAGATTAGTGGACATCAAATCCATTTAGGATCCTCAGTTTTCTACTAGACCATTTGCTTTCGGTACCCTTGAAAGGCTTCAGAAATAGTTATCCTGCTCATACGATCTGCTCGACTGTCGATTGTACCCACCCGGTGGCTGACTATGAGTTGGAAACGTAGTTTCCTTTTTATAGGTACTTACACAAGGTGAATGCGGGGGGCATACCATGGTACCTAGGGCAGATGTCAGGCCATGATTCACCGAGTATACCCGAAGAGTGTTTCCGTGTTCGAGTTACACTTGCATCAATAAGTTTCTCTAATGTTGGTTGGTGTGACTGTTCTTCCCGTCTTTCTCTCGTTTGCTTGATTCATATTTAGGGACTCTTAGTGTGTGCTCTATGCTTCCCGCTATACTTTTCTTAGAGTGTTGTTTCATCGTTCCATAAGGTTGATGATCAACAACTTCGTCGTTCATGTAGACACCTCCACCTCCTCTTAGGCGAAGGTTAGATCAAGATGGTTCTTTCCAGACTATTAGGCCACAAGAACTTATGTCCAAACCTGTCCCGAGAGGAGACACTCTTGCACTGGAGTTAACTCACATTTCAAACCTCTTAATGCAAGTTCTAGTTCAGATAGTCCCTCTTGAGGTGACTACTCCTAATCATTGTCTAGTTAGGCGGCTAGCTATGGAAGTAAATTATGTTACTTATATTGGGAGTCCTCATACTTATTTCTCGAATGTAGGTGGAGGGGGCACCATACCCCCTCCACCACCTTCCCCTACAAGGAATACCTCTCGTTAGATACCTACCTCTTCTGGAAGTGGCACAATCTCTACTATGACTTCAACCATTTTTCATACTTCGACCATACAAAACATGTGTGGTGCTCCTTTATCATATGGGATGTCGGGTTTTGACACAAGTTCGACTTTAACCTACTCCACTTTACAGACTATTTTTCTGGGGGAAGGGGGTTGTAACACTCCCTCACAAGGATCCCTCAGGGGCACCTCTACTCCATACAATGCATTCCCTTATGGTGGGGGCCATATCCCCCCTTTGTCCCCCTCACTTGGAGGTGATTTTCAATTAAATTTTGGGCCCAATACAAGTTCTAGATTGTTTAGTGGAGGGAGTCAAGGAACTCTGTCCTATACAAATCTAGTTGGGTCCATGCTGTTCTATTTATTTGGTGATTTTGATAATAACGCCTTATTTTTTTGTGTTTTTCATCAGGGGGAAACCCCTTTCTCAATCAACCCAACACTATGCAAGGATTTTTACCTTCACAAGGAATGATGGAAGGAACCACTTCCTTTCAAGGTCTTGGAAATCTTAGGTAGGGTTCTATACCTATGCAAGGGATTTCTATCCAGGGAAACCCCTCCCACGTTTAGTGGAACCCTGTGCAAGGTTCAATTCCTATACCAGGGGGATCGACTGGGGGAAACCTCAACCAAGGATTTTGGAATACCATGCAAGGGGAAATCCCCACTTAAGGTATGTCATCAAACTATCTGAATTCATTGATGATGAAGACTAGTGAACAAGTCCCCTACCTTGGCCAAGGAAACCCTGGTCAATAGGAAAACATTTCTTGGCAACTTGGTGCTAGCCAAAATCCAAGTTTTTCTTTTCTTTTAACTTCGCCACAAGCCAGGTTACCATTTTTGGAAAATATTCATTTGCTAGACTTGTCAAGGTTGTTAAATGAACCTATTTGTCATGATTCGCGATGGCCTCCTATGTCGACTAAGTTGCCCTCAGATATTCCAAAATTTGCAGGAAAGCCTGACAAAGATCCGAACAATCATGTTACAACTTTTCACTTATGGTGCTCCTCCAATTCACTGAATGATGACTCTATTAAGCTGTGATTGTTTCGATGCACTCTCATAGGGGGTGTCATGAAGTGGTATATTTAGCTCGATGGCTTGAAGTACTCTTACTTTAACGATCCAAAAATGGTTTTCTTGAACCATTTTCAGCTACCGGTGAGCTACGATGTCAACACTGAGTTTCTGTCCAATTTCAAGCAGACTAAGGCCTCCCACATCTCCGATCATATCCATTAATGGAGTCATCATAAGAGCTTGATTAAAGTAAAGGTCCCTCCTATATTTTTTCTTGAGTGGTTCCTGAATTATTTGGTGTATTTTATTTATAAATACATCGCAACTTCCAGAGTGTTTTTTGAAGAAGACACAATAATGAGGGCTCAACATCTAGAATTGATCTATTCATAATCTATCATGCTTTACGATATTCTTCCTGACACACCATGATCAACCTTTGACTTGATCAAACTGAAGTCTAGGCCTCATGCCAATGGTATTCTAGGCTCAACAAAAAACAAGCCCATAGATCAATTGTCCAACCAAATGTAACAATTGTCTCTACAACAGACCATGGCCAAACATAATTCTAGTACGACTTCCCTTTCCACCCTTGTTATAGTCCAAAATGCCTTATCTATGCATACAAAACATTAGCCCTTCCATTTGCATACTTTTCCAAAATATTGCTAAGGCTTCCTTTTAAAAAACCATTTTTTGGATATTATACGTGCCTTGTTGCACTAATATCTTGCGTACACATGCATGATGCATGCTAGTTGGCCCATGTACACACGCGTGCTGCACGCTAGATAGCCTGTGTTTACCTCCAAAAGTTGCAAAACATATGCAAAATTCACAGAGTTTACAGGCTATGGAGGGTTTCCTAACCATTTTACCCATTGTAGTCCATCCCCAAACCAAATAACCATATTTTTATCATATAAAAAGATGTCTTGGGGGTCATTTATGAACATGAGCAAGAGATGAGAAAACTCTGCCAAAATCCCTTCCCTTTCTTAGCCCAAGATTTGCATCCTATTTTGAGTTTTAGCCTCAGCCTTCCCCTCTAGCCTTTCTCGTTATGCAAACTTTCCTCCCCTTGGTGATATGTTGGTTGCGATAATCTAATGTGGGATTGATGCACTTGGAGCCATGATAGAGGAGCCTAGACTTGGTTCGTGGAGTGGTAGTCAACAAAGGCTGTAATCCTTTTTATCTTGAAATTGAATAAAAGAGTTCACCCTTGTCCAAAACCACAATGTTTACATGATTTTTTTAATTTGTGCATTTATATATATATGTCTAAAATTTTAAAGTGATTATGATCCAGGTGGATATTGGTGGCCACCCACCTATTCCAACTAGCTCATTTTGGCAGTTTTTCAGCTTGGCATTTCCTAGTTTTTGGGTCCCGAACTTCTGGGGCTATTTTGAGGCCATAAAAAACGTTTTTAGGGCTCATGTTACACATTATTTTGGTCACCCCAGTGATCAACTGACAACATGTACTTAACCCATTTCCATGTTCCCTGAAAATATTAAAAGAGACTTTCTCCATGAGAAAAGTAGTTTGCTTTTCCTCTTTCAAAAACTATGAAAAGGAAGGTCGTTGCACCCTGCTTTATGCATAGGGTGCGACGATACCTGATCGTCACACTTTGCACCAAATATGGATTGTTACGTCATCGCAGGCTACTTGTGCATAGGGTGTGACGATGCTTAAGCAAAGGAAAATTCAAAATTCATGAATGTTCTAGAAGATGAAGTGGCCTCCAGTTAGTTTGGATATTACTCGCTTCTCTGATTTAATGGGATCATCCTAATCCCCTCCTCCATTCTCTTTCACCCTATATAGAGAGGGATATCTTATGTAAAAGGATAAAGTTTGCAAGGGCTTGCATATGCATGAAGAGTTCTACTACATATTATACTTGAGAGATTTTCTTTAGTTCTCTAAGTCAGATTGTGAATCTTCTTCATCAAAGGCATTGGAGCAAAGGTGTGTGTGTTGGAGCAAAGATCCATTGAAAGGGACCTTGAAACATCAAGGCATGGATTGTATTCTCCACTTTCCATTTAATATAATGAAGTAATACATTTCTTCCCTATAAAGGTGTCTTAACTTGTATTGTATAACTCCTTGATCTTATACATAGGATTCATTGGAATATATGTATCTTTGTTCTCTCTCTTTGTTGGTTTGTCCTTCTTAAATAGTTTCACCATACTGCAAACTCAAAGAAGGAGCTACAAGGATGACACTAGAGAGGATCAAACACCGTTTAAAAGGTATGTCACTTGTACCTCTCTAAACTAGTTTATACGACAGTGAAGTCTAAGGTGAAGTTTGTATTCTGTCTTGTTTTTTTCTAGCTTCCTGTGGAATTTAGGGAGATCAGTTTGTGTCCGCACTTACTGATTTGTCCGATAAAAAATTGGCGACCATACTGGGGATATGATTTTTTTTGGTTTTTTTCTTCCTATTTGATTTTAGCCTACCTTCTTTTGGTTATTTTCATTCTCTGAGTCTGTGGGTGATCCATCTTGACTCCCTGGGTCTGAAGGTTCATTGAGAAATTTTGTCTTTCTTCCCATTTTTCTTTATTTTCAGAGATCATCGCACTGTGTCCTATTCTCATCTTGCGATGATCCTTTGTCTTTGCACTCTACTAGTGAATAATAGTGCGATGATGTCACACTATACCTTATTGACAACGTGTGACGATCCTAGATCGCCGCACTATACTCCTCTGTAGCCTGCGACGATTCCTGTAGGAATTGTTGGGTGATAGCTATTTTTATTTTTTCTTCCCAGTTTTTCCTTTATTTCCTGGGATGAACTTTTGACACTAGTGAATTATTGACTTACAACTTTTAAGCCTGCATTTGATTGATTTTCGGAAATTGAAATTCTTCTTTATAAGCTTTGCAAGTTTTGCTTTTGATTTCTTGTCACAAGGGTATAATCTTGAGATTTTTGTCCTGAGTGCTTTTTTGATAAGGAGTCCTTGATTTCTTTTGAGTTTTGTTTTTTTTTTTACTTTATGGACTGTTAATTGATTAAGAGACAATTTTTGTTTGTATTTGAAAAAAGGTTTTCTTATCGTTTCATTTTTTGTTTACATTGTGAGTTTGATTTGGGAATAGTGTTGAGAATGCGCTAGTTTTCTTGGACCATGCTTTCTTTTCTTCATTACATCTCTCTTTTGATTCGAGAAAGAAAGAACTGAAGTTATTCTTCTTTTTAGATGTCTTTGCAAAACAATTGTTGCATTCAAATGTTTGTAAAAAGAGAAAAATTGGAAAATTTAGTAGTTTTTGATTATTTGGAATTTTTTTTCATTCAAAAATTGACAAATTGTGTTTCGTAGCTTTTGTATTCTGAAAAGAGAAACCTTCTCCCTATTGTAATTAAATTTCATCGAATTAAACGATTGTATATCATATCTTCTTGCATTTTATTTGGTCAAGTTCAAATACATCATCAATTGCATTTCTGTTTCCCTTTTGAGTAAGCAACAACCTTTAAAATACAATGTAATTTTAAAATATATTAGCAACTTTTATTTTCTATAACTTTTCTACACCAACATTAGCTAGGATAGTTATTTGGAATAGGTTGTAAGGCACACTCTCCAAAGCATCAAAACACACAATAGTATCTTGTGATAAGGAGAGTTCAAATCCACTTGCTACATTTTGTCCTAGGAAGCCCTTCTAGCACAAGGGCCAATCACGAGGTCGCATTAGGGCCAACAAAGTTACTCACCCTTCTTTGTTGGTCTTAGTGTAGAGATTACAAATATTATTCTGGGTCACTTGAGAAGAAAATCTTGTGGGGACCTTCTCAAGTTGATTTAGGGCTTAGATACCCTACCTTTGCGGGTGGATCGGACTATCGACTACTTCCCCAGGCATCATTGTCGTAATTGGTAACCTTAGTGGCCTATCTCTTTAGAGTCTTTACCTTATGTGTGAGAGATTTCACCAGGGTGTAAGTCCGTTAAGCAGGTCGTCAACGTAAATTTTCCACCTGCTTTATCACAACCCCTTCTTGTCTTGATTTTGCGACGTTGGATTTCATCACCAACTAGTGACTTCGAAATAAGAAGGTTTGTTTGCATGTTTGATATATATATTTTATTAGTGAGTGTTGTTTTTTTCTCTAGTCGACCATAGATTTATTTCATTATTTATTTGGTGCGACCAACATCGACCTTCGTCGTTCACGTAGGATGCAAGGGTTACCTGTGGAAGATCCAAAAGAATACACTCGTTTGCTTCCTAACTCACCAGAGGGTTCTCCTGAAGGAGCAGTCAATAACGACATAGCCTCTAATATTGGAATTTCTACTCCATTGGAGGAATCAATACTTCCCATAAATCCATTATTTAGTGTTGTACGAGATCCACTTTTTCTTCGAATAAATTCATCAGGAGACGTTTTTTCTAAAGATTATACTGGAATACCTACTAGACCTCACACAGATTCTGGTGTAGATGATCCTCTTTTTCAGAGTGAATCATTTAGAACTCCTGTTCATACTTTTGGAACTTTTAATCCTAGCTCCATCCCTGTCCGTTCTTTTTGGAGGACCTCTTCGGGACATGATATTTTTGATAAACTAGGAATGAGTCCTAGTCAACCTATGACATCCCATATTCCTATGACTTCCAGTACTTATATAGTACCTCTAGACGATTTTACTGGCATGATCGGTAATGTTGTCATAGTTTCAGACCAATTGTTGGTTGGTTCTCATACAATTCTTCTCCTCTATCTCGCTAACTCTACCATGGTCCCACAAGCTATGAATGTTTTTGTAGGAAATGCGGTAATAATTCAAGATCCTATTGGAACACCACTTCCTCTTAGATCAAATCCATCACTTCCTCCTGGGTATAATGCTTTGAATACTTTGATTGCTAATCCTGCTCAGAATCCATCTGAAGGGTCTAATATTTTTGTTCCTCCTAGGTACAATGATGCTAGTAGTTTTGTTCCTACACCTACCCAGGTTATCTCTGGGGGGCCTAACATTCCTCCTCCACCTTCACCTGGAGGATCTAATTTTCCTAGCCCTAGTAGCTCCAATAAAGTTGGAGGCACAAGTCCTTTTGTCGCTTCTAGTTTTCAAATTCCTGTTAGAGGTCAACCTCAAGTTGGAGGCCATAACCCAGTGTTTGGAAAAAATATCCTTGGATTCCAATCTCAACCTTGGAATTTTCCTTTCTAACGTAATCAACCAAATCCTGGGGGGAAACCTCCTCAATTTAATTCTTTTGTACCCCTTAATCTCAGGAAACCATATCCAGGTTCTATGAATCCTACCTAGGGTCAAGGTTTTTAGTCTAACGCTCCTTTCCAAGGGAGCTTACCTAATCAACCAACTCATGTTGGATATTCGACTCAGAATCCTCCACCACCAAATTTATCAATACTCTCTAACTATCTACAGACTACTTATGGTCCTACTAGTATACCTATGAGACTACCTCCTCAAAACTACCAGTTTCCTCAAGTTAACAGACAAGTGTCGTTTCTTGCTACATTGGATTTACCAGATTTATCTAGGATTTTGAATGATCCTATTTTGCATTCTCCTTTTTGGCCTGCCATACCTGTCAAATTGCCATCAGACATTCCTAAGTTTGACAAATGATTGGGAGAAGACCCAAATAGTCACGTCATGACATTCCATCTTTGGTGTTCATCCAACTCCTTGATAGATGACTATATAAGATTACATCTTTTCCAGAGAACTCTTATGGGTTCAACAACTAAATGGTATATTGAATTACCATGAGGATTATTTAATGAATTCAATACCTTAACTATGGATTTCTTAATGCATTACCAATTGCCGATATGATATCAGACATGAACTGAATTTTTGAGTTCATTTAAACAATCCTCTTCTACTCACATTTCCATTCATATTGATGAGTGGAGGAAGATAAGACGCTTAATAAAATTTCCCCTTCATGATCAACTATTGGCCGTGTGGTTTACCAATTCACTCATTGGTCCTAGAGCCCATGATGTTTCCATGCGTGGTTTCGTCACTGAAGAGAAGGCGATTATTCATTCTCAATATTTGGATCTCGTTTATTCAAAAATGGGCACGCTATATGACTTGATCCCTGATGCTCCTCGTCCATCTACAAATCCAACCCCAACACCTCTAATAGCTTCTCATGCTGATGATGGTGTGATTGGAAATTTTCATTCTGAGACTCAGTCTAAACAAGCTAGTCATTCCAATCCCAAGTCTACTACTCCTAATGTACAAATACTCCTCCTCCGACTCCTTCTCCTGGTAAAACCTCTTAAGTTAATTCAGTTCAATTTACACCTACCAGTAAAAATCAAAATAAAAAGAAAGGGAAGGTTAAGAATAAAGAGGACAAAAATAATAATCAACAATCTGAGAAACCCAAGACCCATCCTGCTGATGACAAAGATAAGCGCAAACCTTGTTATCCTTGCCTTATATTTGGTGAGGAGAATTATATGAAATATTGTCCATGACGTGCTAAGGTTACTAAGTTCCTACAAGGGACCAATACACCTCCTACTCCTATTGTTTTGTCACAACCGTTTCCTTTTTAGCAGCAGGCCCAATTGGTCATCCATGACCAACCTTGTCCCTCTACCATGTCTTATGTACTTATGTGTATTGGTCACTCCAAGAAGAAAGAAGTTGTAGTCGCGACTCGAGCCAAAGATTATTCTCCTTAGAAAGAGAAAGTTGATGATTCACTGCCTCTGTTGGTTCAACCTCCTCCACCAACTTCACCTCCAAACAGTCTTCTTTATCTTGAATGAACGAGCCTAGATATAGTTCTTTGTCCTCCCCCTAAGGGTGTTGTTCTAAATTTGTCGTTTAATCCTCACGCACGTACTGCCCAAAACTACAGTATTGTAGAAGACCTTGCGCAAGCACCCTCTGTGATATCGGCTCTCAAAGTCCTTCAAAGTTTTCCTACTCAACGGAAGGCACTGTTAAAGGCTATTGGTGGAATTGATCCTACCGATACAAATTTGATAATCTTTGACTTGGACGATCATATTTCAAGGATTCCTCCTGAATTAGCGTTTCAAATACAATTTGTTGTGGAAAATAAGAATATTTGTCGAACGATTATTGATGAAGGAGCCTTGACTTGCATCATGTCTGTTACCTGTTGGAAAGACATTGTCTCTCCCGCCCTTACCAAGTCACACAATACTCTCAAGGATTTTAATGGTACAAGGTTTAAACCTTATGGTGTTCTTCCTTCATTTTCTATTACGTTAGAAGGAAAAGAGGTTAATGTTGAAGTTGAGGTCTTTGATGCACCTCTCGATTACAACCTTCTACATGGCTGTAGTTGGATTGATTCCATGTGAGCTGATGTTTCTACTCTTTTCCATGTGTTACATTTACCGCACCAAGGAAAAGTCATTATTGTCGATCAATTGGCCTTTTTTAATTCCGATTCACGTACTAGCAACGTACCTTTATGTTGAGGGGTCCTGAATCCCTTTAACTCAACAGTAGGAACCAATGTTGATGGGTCGGAAATCCTTTAACTCAACAAGAGGAAACAAAATCGCCACCGAGGCCCAATTAGAACCTGCAACATTTGATAGTGGAATGGTTCTCCGTATCTTGCAATCCCACCAAATAATCAATGGGATTTCCGTAGTGATTGACATGATATCTTCTCGCGAAAAATTCTCCTTCAGCTCAAATGTTCTCTTTTGTATTTTCTCTTAGGGTCTGAGAAGAGAATTAGGCTGTATAAACCAATTCCAGAATAAAGGGGAAATATTAACTACCAAAGAAGGATGAGCTCAGGATAACCCTTCTTCTCAAGCATGCAAAGAATGATTCTTACACCCATGCTGCTTCCACTAGTATTAATACATATTAACATGTTGTTGTTTACAATTATTGACTGAGATACATTTATCGAAAGAAAACATACATGAAATAAATGATGGAAAAAAAATAGTTTCCTTATCTCTAATCATTAATCACATATTAACACAATGATTTTCTTTCCATCATTAGAGACAACAACTGTAAAAAATATTGAATCAAATAACTTATCAATAGATTCAGAGGCTCTTACTCATTACAACATCCATTCATGAGATAAAGTCAGAAATAATTCTTCCTTAGATCCAATCACACATGACTTTGATGAAAAACAAAATTTTGTCTCTGGTCTTAAACATGACTTCTCAATTAAGGTAGCTCCGAAATATTTCTTTACAAATCCAAAAATGAGGGTCTTTGCAAAAACCATCGACCTCTTCTAACATGCCGATCCTCCTATTTATAACAAATTATTAACTAAAAATAACTATCAAAAGTGCATGCTAAGTAAAACAAAACATCGCCATATGGCGCTTTCATCTCTCAGTCTTCTAAGAGTCATCAACTGATTTCACTTGAGTGGATGACTCTTCTCATACTCCGACCAGTTGATGAAGAGTTCCTCACATGTGTTGGCATATGAGAATCTATGTTGGTCCATTAGGGCTGAAAGGGTCTCCTTTATTTCCATTGCCCATGCCCGATACTTGACTACTTTAACACTTAACTTCTTTAACAATGTCCAAGCCTTGATCAGGTCCTCCATGAAATGTTGTACCTAAACTAGTGCCATGTTCACCACCTTTGCTATCTCCGCAGTCCACAATGAGTCTTGTTCTACATGTAATTTGACTATGTCATGCAAGTCGAAAAAGTCCTCGGGTGTGCCAAATTCTGGGAGACCGATGTCCCTCATCGCCCGATTGATCTTGGCCCAACTCCTTTCACAATCAACCCATTTCTCTTAGATCTCCTGATGAGGTTCTTGGGCCATTTTCATCCAGTATTAGACAAACTTCCTTATACAGTCGATGTTTCTATCCCTTAGCACCTGAATACCGTGCTCCTCTGCGTCTCAACCCTTTTGAACTACGCTGATGTAATCAATTCTTTCCACCACTTGGTGGGATTTCTCATACCATATTTCCATGTCCTTGCACGTTGCCAGTGCCATAAGGGTGTCTTTTTGGAAATCGACTATCTCTGCAGTGAAAAGGTGTCGCTCATTCATGAATTTACTGTAGGCCTCCTGGAATTCGCTTCTCAAGAACACCATGGCCTGTGTGGAGTCCTGATAATATTTCACCAAATAGCACAAATTTTCCAACTCTTTCAGTGTAGAGGCCAGATCCTCTTCATCTTTCCTCGATCTATCCAGGGTTGCATATGTGATTTCCATCCCTGCGCCAATAAGCTCGGACGTCTTGGCATGCTTTGTGCTAATCAATTTCTCCTCTGTGGTGATGAGGATGGAGCTGTCAAGAGTAAGCCTCCTCTTCTTGGTGGTTCTCTTCATGATGGATTTCCTCTTTCGGTCATAGGCTATGGCTTGTATATCGGCAACCTCATCTACAGGTTCGGGGATTTGTTGTTTTCCCCAAGTAAGAATGTTTCCCAGGCTCTCAACTATGTATATCTATTCAAGACTGGGTTCTTGAACTTTTTCTGTATGTACTGAAAGTTCATCCTCTAGTTTTTTCTCATCAGGAGGTCAAGTACTGGACAAAATTGATGAATCAAGGGAAGGCTCGATACTTACTTGATAATCAGTTGTTGAGATGTCGATTTCCTGCTATGTAATTTCTTCCCCTTGTTTAGTCGATCCTAGCTCATCCCTCGAGCTATCCATTGGGATCCCTAGTATGTCGAGTGGATCATCGTCCAAGGCACTTTCTACCTCATACTCATTCTGCAGACTACTCTGACTTGGAATATCGGGACCCAGGGAAGATGATTTCTCAGGTTCTGTTTTCTCTGTGATTTTCACCAGAGTGACCAGGGACACCTCTGAGCTCTCCTCATCGTCATAGATGGTTATTAGATCAAACAGGGGATTTGTTGTAATTTATCTCCTTGATGTCCTCGCTATCTTGGGCTAAGACGAGACGTCCTCTGGTGATATGACCTGTGGCATTGAAACTTTAGGGTTATCTAACCAGGTGGTTTCTTCAATTTGTATTGGCTCTGGGTCACTTTGTCCTCCCCAAATTTCGATCGGGTTGTCGGCTGGAACCCTTGTCATCTCTATGAGGTCCGGGTCATTCTGAAGATGATCAATTACTCTCTGTGCCTCTACCATTAAGCGCAGACCCTTTGTCTATGCATCTAGTGTCAAGAACAATCCCCTTCCTTGCACCTCTATTTCCTCTACCACTCTAATTTCTTCCTTGGATCTGAGGGCCTCTTGAGCCGACTGTTCTATTGTTTCCACCTATTCATCCACGCTCATGGCCTTGAACCTGGTGATGTTTGGTTTGGCCATCCTTTGCACCACCTCGTCCCAGTCTTGGGATTTCTCTCTGAAGACTTCGTCCTCAAACTTATCGTGAGGATATGGCCAAACTGATGACACCTGTGAAGCATGTTGTAGGACCAGGCCTTTAGGATCATTCTTGTGGAATTGGCCTGTAGGGAACCTAAAATCAAGTTGGCTCATCCCTTCTTGTTTGGATTGAGTAGTATCCTTTACTAGATACAACCCCACATGGAAACAGTAGGGTATGAAGGCCCATTTCTTGTCTTTGACCAATGTGGAATTATATCCCTACAGGATGGTTTGATAACAAGTTTCTCCCATGATGAGCCAGTCCGGGACATGGGGTGGTAGGAGATGTGGTGCTCTGGTGGCCTCGAACACCTTGATGTAGGTGGCATGCTCATCCAAGTACCAATGGCCTAACTTGGATATCATTTTCTTGGTTTCCACCGATAACCTTGGGCATTCCTTCTTAAAAAGAATAAAATAAATATGGGTGATGAATTCATTGTAGATGAGGGAGTAGGATTTATTGTACTTGTTTTCCCGTAGCACACTGAAGTAGACGTGGACTGGGAGCTCTACAACATGCCATCTCAGATTCATGCTAGAGAAGACGTTCCTAGCACACATGACATCGAGCAGGTACGAGGCCATGTAGAAAGTTGGTGCCTCTCCTTCCTTCGGTGTCTGAGCCTGCTGCACACAAATTCTTAGTTGTTTGGATAATACTTCTCCCCAGTTGAATTTCCACCCGACGATTGCGATTGTGTATGCCAAAGGCATCCAAGCTTCTGAAAACCTGGAGCAATCCTTTTCTCTATATAGCTAACAAATGAGAGGCATCAAATAGATGTATGGCTCCCTCAGGTTAATTGTCCCGTACCATCCATTGCTCCGATTGGTGAATTTATTGTCTTCCCTCCACCATGAGGCCATCAATCGGCTGGTGTCATGGAGTTCATAGAAATTCACCACGAAGTCCGTGTTGAGCCATTCCTTTGAGTCCCTGAGCTTGTATTATTTTTGGACCACTTTCCAAAGGAAAACTCCGATGCACCTACCATTCTCATCGTTAATAAAACATTTCTTCCCATTCGTGTGGTCAATGAGCCACTTAAGGACCTCTATGCAGGGGAAAATGGGGGTTCTTCTCGCCAACATGTGTAAATATGATAGTCGGATGTTGGGTAACACCTGGTCATCAAGTGCCCTTGCGTTCGGGTTGCTGTGTGGGATATAATTTGAGTATTATTCTCTGCTAATCCTGTTGACGACATCCCCCCACTATGGGAGAATTACATTGGATCTAGTGCTTGCCTCTGTATCGCCAAAGGCTGGAGGTTGGATGAAAAATTTCTTTGTTGTTGTCTTGATGACAGGGTCTGACCTAGGGACATACTCCAATTGCCTTGCGGTCCCTGGAGAAGAACCTTTGCCTGTCTCTAGTTCTTTTAGCTTTGGTGCTCTCAGTGAACGTATGGTGGTTGGATTTCTCAGAGGCATTGTTCCTGCAACTTGAGAAGAGTTTAGAGATTGTGTAAAATTGGACAAACACATGTAAACTATAACCAACGAATTGACAGACTTGGATACATACCTCTGAAGCTTGTTAAACTTGATTTTTGATAATAATGGGGGTCGATACATTCTTCAAGTTGCTCGGTTTTGCTCCTTCGGATGCTCCAAAATTCTCTTATGTGCAAAATGAATTTGTTCACAATGGTTTAAGAGATTTAAACAAGGAATATCTTACCACATCGCATCATCCATTCAATTAAGGCCATGAGTGAAATTTCAATAAATATGTCATCAATTATTTAGAGGATTTAGAACTTGAATTCATTGTGGGTTGACGACAGAGACACGAGTGGTGATGTGTTCTATCGCTGATTTTGAAAATACTGTTTTAATTGGCACATGAGGTAGCAACTAATGTTGAAAACGTCCCTTCGTGTTGCTCTTTTAGTCGGTGGATCAGGGATCAGGGATCGGGGTTGTTCTACGAACATTTTCGTTGATATCCTTCTACAAAATATTCAATGTCGATCGATCCTATCGTATAGTGATGACACAGGAAAGATGACTCAGAGGTGTGACTCAGACCTAGGGAACCAATAATGACTCGGGATATAACTAGAGCGTATGACCCTCTTACATGGTAAAGACACATGGCATTGGATACTAGTAACTTAATTCGCTCATATTAGTTGGAGTCCGGACTTTCCTTAAGCTATTCGTTCTAAAACAAAATCCTATCTTGCCAATGCCAAAACGTGTCAAGGATCGATGATTTACGATAAACCTACCCAAGTGCTCTCGAATCGGGTCCCTCGAAAAAGTCCTGATGTCTAAAACACATCGAGGATCGACTATCAGGGATAACTTTATTGTGGAAAAAATGTTTGTTGTGATCCTTCTGGATTTTCCATGATCCCGATAAAGTGTGTCGGGCATTGGCTATTGGAGATTTTGTTTCATTCTTTGCTAACGTCTGTCCTCCTCCTATTTTATCGATGCTGAAGGGGATCGACTATCCCTCGAGTCTTTATGCGAAAAACTTACACAATCCAGAAATTCCCTCGGCCTTCTGCCGATGAAGATCGGTGCTCGACGAATGTTGTTTTTTGAGTGGTTTGTTTACTTATTTGAATTCTTTCCGACACCGAGTTTGATCGCGTTAGGTGCAGTGTTTGGCTGTCGATTCTCAATTAAGGTGTTAAGGTTTTTTAATCATGGGGTTCCAAAAGTTCAAACAAACTTGAATAAGTGATGAGATTCATGAAAATAAACAAAGACAAAACATTTCCCAACCTGAAATCGAGTCAGACAGTGTAGAAACCCAAGTGGTACCCAAAAAGTGAAAAAAAATTGATAAGGCTTTTGAGGGTGTGTTGAGTGCTCAACAAATGGAGACTTACTGGGCGAAAGTAGAATCTCTGTTCCTACCTCGGGCTCAATTGATGCAAAATATGGTTAAGAATTTAACTGGTTTTTATCAGAGCCTCTTCTATCCTTGCATTTGAAATTCCCCGATTGGTGCATCCGGGCCTGCCTATGGGGTTTCAACCTTTATTCCATCTTTGTTTCCTGTAACCATGACCCATGCCCTCTTTGACAAGAGTTGAGTAAAGAATTCACTGGCACCAGGCCTTTTAGTTATCATCATTCACTTTATACGGTGTTGCTTCGCTGCCAACGAGTGTTCATAGCCCCGACAGAGTCACCCCGATGTCATAGACCTTTCTCTGCTACCAGTGAACATACATAGCCCTAGCGGAGTTATCTGCATTCCCTCTCCTAATTTGCACTCATTTGATATAATTAATTTTATTTCGAAAAAATGCCCCGAGCAAGTGAGAGAGGAGAACGTCTATTATTTGAAAAATGAGATGGTTAAGGTGAATTTTTGCTAGCTCTGTATCGAGGTACATGTAGTCCTTTCTAGCCTTCCATATTTCCCTTCAGGTTTTACCAGACCACCAGGTGGACACTTCATCACTTTCTGAAGTTTTTTATTTTCATAGGTTAGATACAGAACTCCTTCGAACCACCACAATTCTCCCAGCACTTCTTGGGTTATATGTAAGCATGAGTCAGAAACATAGTTCATCATATCTCATGAACTAAGGTCAACCAATGCCTTTCTAAACTCAAACTTCAAAAGTGTAGAAAGTACTATAACAAGAAAAACAAAAATGAAGAACTCCGTAATCAACCTACCTAAAAACAAAATACCATGGAAATACACACACAATTTTTTTTTCTTAACATAAATATTGTTTTAGGGCTTGGCCATTCACTAGGAGGGCGTTGGGTTTCCCCCTCATATTTTTTAACTGATACGTTCCTACCCCAATTTTCTCGGCTACTTGAAAAGGTCCGAGCCATTGATTCTAAAACTTTGAATGTTTTCCCTTCAGCTCATTTTCTCTGTCCCATTTTAGGACTAAGTCTCCTACTTCAAAATTCTTCATTTTGGCCTTATGCTTATCAAACCACCTTTTAACTATCTGTTGATGAGCTATTAATTTTGATTTTTTTTTCTCCCTTTCTTCTTCTAGCATGAGGAGGGTATCAATTCTTTGTTGTATACCTGATGAGGGTTTTCGTCTAGAATCCTAAGCAAGCTGAAGAGATAGGAGATACAACCCGTTCGGGATAATGGCTTCCTGTCCGTATACCAGAAAGTATGGGGAATTCCCTATAGATTCCTTAGGTGTTACTCTATCAGCCCATAAGGCATTATGAAGTGAACTATGCCATTTCCTCTAGTTGTCTGCAACTGTTTTCTTTAATATCATCACTAGGTTCTTATTGGTTGATTCTGCCACTTCGTTCCCATGTGGATAGTAGTTTGCAGAGTATCTGATTATGATTCCTTTTTCTAAAGAAAAATTTGTTAATAGGGTGGAAGAAAAGTAAGTGACATTATAAAAAACAAGGAAGGAAGGCATACCAAACCTCATAATCAGCTGTTGTTCTATGAATTGGATCACAAGCTTTTTGTTTACATGAGTCAGAGGGATGGCATTCGCCCATTTCCTGAAATAGTCTGTGGAAGTTAATATGTATTTATGTTGTTTTGAAGAACTCGGGGTAATTTCTCCTATGATATTTAACCCCCAATGCTCGAATGACCTAGAGACAACCATAGGTTGGAGTGGGACAACTACTCTCTTTTCCCTCCCCATGCTCATTTGACAAGTTTTACAGTTCCTAGCGTATGTGTGAGCATCCTTGAACAAAGTAGGCTAATAATAACTGGCTCTCAGTATCTTATGATCAGTGGTATTCCCTGTGAAGTTTCCACCTATAGGTCCATCATGGAGCTCCTTCAGAACCTTGTCTACACCTTCACATTCAATACATCTTAAAAGTACCCCATCATAATTAACGCGGAAGAACATCGAATTTATGAGGTGATATTGTGTTAATTTTAACCTGAGAGCTCTCCTTTCCCTAGGGTTTAGTTTTTTTGGGCAAGTCCCATGGTGCATGAGATAAGTTAGTTTCTCATACAATTACTCCCGCCCTGGGAGATGTATGAAGCTTCACCACAACATAATGCCAATTCATTCTCCTATCCACGGTCTTCATTTACTTGGTCCTGGGCTTCAACTGCCAGTTTACATAATCCTTGTCCCTTAATCAGTTTAGCAGGTTTTATATCTAGATCAAATTCTTGGACCACTGCCATCCAGTTTCCTCTTCTTTCCCCCATCCCCTGTTGAGTGAATAAAGATTAGACTACAGAGTGAGGCATGATGACTTTGGTGTGGTTCTTTAGGATGTAAGATCTGAAGTGTTTCATTGCCTTGTACACCGCATAAGCCTGCTTTTCTATAGCAGGGTATTTTAATTAGGCCCCTTAGATATTAGTGCTCATTAACGAGACAGGGGCCTCATTATTTTCATCTTCCTTCTGAGTCAATATTGCAATTGACGATTGGTCGGAGGAAAAGGTATAGAGGAAGAAATATTTTCTAAAGTCGGGACTTCACAACATTGGATCTTGAGATATTGCAGTCTTAATATTGTTGAAAGAAATTTTAGTTTCATCATCCCACTTAAATTCAATGTCTTTACAGATCATATTTTGTAGGGGTTTGATAGTTTCAGTGAAATCGGGGGTGAATTTTCTTACAAAATTGATTTTCCCAAAGAAGGATTGCATAGCCTTTTTGTTGTGGGGTAATGGAAGTTGATCTATATCCCTAATTCGTTCTTGGTCTATGCAAATTCCTTCTTAAGATATAATATGACCTAGTAGTTTACCTTCCTCGACACCAAAGATAATTTTATTAGGGTTCAAGGATACATCGTATTTCCTACACCTTTTGAAAATCTAGGTTAAGTGTTGGATGTGATATTCTCTATTCTTTGAACACACAGTCACATCGTCCAAATAAACTACTACACATTTGTTGATTAGTCCCTGAAATTCTATGTCCATGGCCCTTTGGAAGGTTTCCCCCACATTGATTAACCTAAAGGGCATGCGTTTATAAGAAAAGGTTTCCCATTTGGTTCAAAAGGTAGTTTTCTGACGGTCTTCCTCTGACACTAGAACTTGGTTGTAACCTGAGAAACCGTCCAGTAGAGAAAAGATCCCAGAATCATACATGGTCTTCAAGAGTTTCTCCATCGGTGGGACTGGGTATGTGTCCTTTTATGATGCTCTGTTGAGGTTCTTGAAATCCACACAGACGGATTTCCCCAGATTTTTTCTTGACAGGGACCAAATTTTCTACCCATACAGAGTGTCTAACCTGGAATATAATTTTACCATCTAGTAATTTCTTTAACCCCTGACACATGAGAGGCTCTAGGGATGGGTGGTACTTCCATATCTTCTGTTGGAAGGGTTTCACTCCAGGCTTTAACAAGATTGTGTCTTGAATTATAAGAGTATCATAAGTTTTCAGATCTCGGTAGGACCATGCAAAAACATCTTGATATTCTCTGAAAAGTTTGAGATAGGCCTTCCTTTTGTATTTAGATACTGCCTTGCCGAGATTTATACTCTTGGGGTTTTACGAGGTTCCTAGATTGATAGTCTCATACATGGGACAGGAACTCCCAGTCTTTGTGTTCATTGACCCTTTGAATCTTTCCCTTAAGTCAAAAAGGTTTTCTAAATTGGCTACCCCTTTCAGTATCGTGTGAAACCTCAGTTTGTCAGTCGATTGATCTATTTCAGCTCCTTGTGGATGGGGATCAGTTCCTCCTATTTGTTCCTGAAATATTTCATCGTCGATAGCCATATCCTTAAAATTTTCCTGATTGGTTAATAAGTTTATGATCTGTTCATCTCCTTCAAAGACCTTCCAATTATAAATATTGTTGGGCACCAACGGTTTTTAGAGTAGTTCCACAGTGAATCGGGAGGCTTCATAGTCTTCTAGAGGGGATAGCCTTGAGGTAGCCATGGCCAAAGAATCAACAAGAGTGTTATTTGTTCTGGGGATTGCTTTAATGTTGAAGGATTCAAAATGTTCTATTACTCTGTGCACTCCCTGTTGGTAATTCCTCAGGTGGGGAGAGTTGCAATGTATAGTGTTCCTTGCTTGTCTAATGATGATTTCAGAATCTCTGAAAACCTTTAGTTCTTTAGTGTTGAAGTCTATGTATTTATTTATCCCTTGTACTAGAGCTTCGTACTCAGCTGTGTTGTTTGTGCACTCAAATTCTAGTCTGCAGGACAGGAAATTTTGTTTACCTTTGGGATCGATGAGGATACACCCCGCTCCTGATCCTTCTTGTGACTTAGACCCACCAAAGTACAAGGTCTAGGCTTGTGAGTGAAAATCATCAGTTTCTTCTTGCCTGCCACTTTCCTCCTTTCCTTCTATCGGTTCCATGGTTTTGAACATAGGTTCTTGACAGAAGAGGATTTATTCTACCGTCATTGACAAATTTTCTTGAAAAGTCATTTGAGAGTTTTGAGTAAGAGGGACATCAAATGAGAGGGAGGAGAAATTCCCAAAATTAGAGTCGCAGGAACAATTGCCTAATACGGGGAAATTTGTCGAAGAGGGTTTGTTGAGGGTTTCTAGGTCGGTGACAATATGTTTCAGATATATTTCTCTGTCGATCCTGATCATATTCATGTGTCCCTTTAATGGCAACCAAAGGTGAGCCTAGTCTATAATAAAGTATTTGTTTAACTTCTCAGACCAATCTCGACTAAGTAGCAATCCATAGGCTTCTGGGATATCTACTACAACGATGTCAATTACTTGAACACATTTTGGGTGAGTCACCATCCCGATCATGACATCTTTAAGCTCTCCCATAACTTTCACCTGGGTTCTATCTAGTTGTATCACATGTTTATCACTTTTGAGAGGGACTTAGTTTATTGCATATAGATAATGGCATAACATTAGAGGATGCTCCTGAGTCAACCAAACAATTGTGGAGGTTTTTGTTGAAGACATCAAATGTCAAGAGGAATGGTGGGACAAAAGGCTTTCCCTTCTTATATTCAGAGAAAGTGTTCACAGTTGGTATATTTCTTAGATTTGAGAGGGCCAAATTCTCTCCTTGGCTAGTGCTTGTTGTAGGATTTTCTACTGACTTCAATGCTTGTAATAGAAAGTCCTTTTGCTGAGGGATTCTACACATGTCCATGACCAATATATTTGCCTTCAATTTTTTCAAATCTTCTACTATGTTGTAGTCTATCTTGGGTGATTCTCGGGTATGGATGTTTATAGGATTTCTTCGGGAGACAAAAGGTTCTTTAGGGTGATTGGACGTTGGGTTTCCTCCCGAAGTTTGGGAAGTAGTAAGGTCATTTGAGATAGGTTGACCCCTACTTCGTGTTTGCACAACCAAGATCTCTGCAGGTGGTTCTTGAACCTCAAATAGATCATCGAAAGGCATTGGTAGGTCAGGGTCCCATATCAACATGGTTGTTTCTTTTGGTGGATCAAATTCTTCCTGATCAACAATATTCATAGTTGAGCCACTTGATTGTTTGGTAAGGGAAACCTCATCCAGAAACTGATTGGCCATCAAATTCATGGCACATGCCCATTGTGAGAAATCTCTTTCAGTGTTTATGTTGGTGATATGTACAGAAAGAGTCAAATGCTACATTTCCCAGATCAATGTTTAAGTTGGCTGGGGGAGGTTCAATTGCTTTGAATGGTGGATTTCTTTTTAAAAAGGGTTTATAGGGCCTTTGGCCTTGGTTTCCTTCCCCTGCACTTATTTTCATGTCTATGATTTCGTTTGACAACTTCTTTACCATGCGTTGTAGGTCTTCTATGTCTCCACTTCCTTTTTCGGGACCTTGTTCTTTTTGTTTCCCTGGGGGTCTAGTCAACAAGAGTCCTCTCCTAAGAGGAGGTTGATCTTCCTTCTTAACTAATGAGACCTGGCCTTCTTTACATCCCTTCATTTGGAATTCTATTTTTTTGGCTTCTTCAAAATTCTCAGCTAAGGTTGTTTTGACAACCCTCTTCACAAACATAGAAATGGAAGATGGGAGAGCATTGGCGTATACTTCGATTTGCAACTCCTGAGTGGGTTTAGCTTCAAGTTGAAATTTGTTTAGGATAGTGGTGAACCATTGATTGAAGTCTTTAACCTTCTCCTTTGAGCTCATGGTGGCGACGATCAACTCAGCCATCAAAGCTCCTGTAGTGGTTTCTTCTGAAAATTTATCTAGAAAATCCTTTTGAAACTTCGTCCAACTAGTTATGGACCCTACAGGTAAGTTACAATACCATGTGGAGGCCGAATTCTCAAAAGTATAAGGAAAAATCCTGCATACTACATCTTCATGTTGGACATTCATCATTCTAATAGCTAGTATGAATTTTTTGATATGGTCTTCAGGAAATCCTGAGGTTTCAGGGTAAAATTTAGGGAGTAACTTTTCTGGATGTCAGGGAAGGTTATGTACTCATCTAGGGATGGCCAGAGCATCTCTGGCCAGACAAGGCTAATTATTCTGAGGTGGGTTTCCCCTTTATTCATTATGATCATTATTATCTTCCATGTCATTCGACTTCGAAACTGAGCGTTCTGAGTTAAATACTTCCTCGTCAGAGAAATCGTCAGGCTCAGAGCAGTTACTGGCTGGTGTTTCGTGGATTAGATTAAGGGGATGTTTGATTTCGGTGAGGGAAAAATCTATTAGGTCTTCTATAGTGTGAACAAAAACCTGGTCGAAGGTGTCGACCATTGGTCTGCTTACTTGTTTTCTATGAAGAAGTAATGGAGCTAAGGGTAGTGCTCTGATTTATCGGGCGTAAGCTCTTGTGATTCTTCTGAACTGGTTCAATGCCTCCTAGGGAAGAGCATAAGGTATTTCAAGGAATAGATGTTCTTCCTCTTGCTAAGGTGAGTTACTCATTTTAGTAGTACTCAATGTGTATGGGCTGTCTTGACAATGACTAGCCATGCATGTGGTTTGTTTTGAATCTATAGGCTATGTGAAATATTATATCAAAAATATTTTGAACCATTCATTCTTTAGGCCCTCCTTCTAGCGCCAATTCTGTTGAGGGGTCCTGAATCCATTTAACTCAATAGTAGGAACCAAACCTGCCACCGAGGCCCAATTAGAATTTGCAACGTTTGATAGTGGAATTGTTCTCCAGATCTTGCGATCTAACCAAATAATCGATGGGATTTATGTAGTGATTGATAGGATATCTTCTCGCGAAAAATCCTCCTTCAGCTCAAACATTCTCTTTTTTGTATTTTCTCTTATAGGTGGGTCTGATACAAGAAGTGTGCTGGTATAAACCAACTGGGTAACAAAGGGAAAAATATTAGCTACTAAAGATAGCTAAGCTAGGGATAACCCTCATGCTCAAGCACGCAGACAATGGTTCTTACACCTACGACAAGCCTAGTATTAATACATTAACTTGCTGGTATCACAATTATTGACTGAGATACATTTATCTAAAGAAAACATACATGCAATAAACGATGAAAAAAAATAGTTTCCTTATCTCTAATCATTAATCACATATTAACACAAGAATTTGCTTTCCATCATTAGAGACAAGAACTATAAAAAATATTGAATCAGATAATTTATCAATAGATCCAGAGGCTCTTACTCATTACAACATCCATTCATGAGATAAAGTCAAAAATAATTATTCTTTAGATCCAATCACACACGCCTTTGATGAAAAACATAAATTTGTCTTTGGTCCTAAACATGACTTCTCAATTAAGGTAGCTCTGAAATAGTTCTTTACAAATCCAAAAATGAGGGTCTTTGCAAAAACCATCAACCTCTTCTAACATGTCAATACTCCTATTTATAACAAATTATTAACTAAAAATAACTATCAAAAGTGCATGCTAAGTAAAACAAAACATCGCCACATGGTGCTTTTATCTCTCAGTATTCTAAGAGTCATCAAATGATTTCACTTGAGTGGATGACTCTTCTCA
>SNQJ01S0072730.1:7413-20279 GCA_010110895.2 Picea sitchensis
CTAGCAGGGGGTAAAGAATGATACCATTTACGCGCATCCCCTGCTAACGAGAACATGAACATCTTCAGTAATACATCCTCATGATGTATCTCCCACTGACGCATGAGTTCATGAAACTCGCTGAGGTGCTGAGCAGGGTTGTCCTCTTCACATTTTCCAAATATGGGCAAATAATCACCCCATTCATTTGTAGAGGGGACAACATTAGGAAAACCAGGAATAGAAGAAAAATCAAAAGGAGCAAACCTGCGAGCAAGGATTTTCTCCATATCGAACCAGTGGATTCGCCAATCGATCCTTGAATCATGGACTCGCTAGGTAAAAGATGCACAACTTCGAATGTGTCTGGTCCTTGTTCACCATCAAAGGCCAGATCTTAACGTTGTCGTTACCCCAGGAAGCTTCTCAGGCCGAGAAAGCAGCTGCTGAAACCTTCTCGAGAAAGCTCCTTAGGGTCAGCTTTCAAGTGTGCTAACAGTAGCCACAGCTGAAATAGTGATGTGGAAACAATGGAGTCGCTACAGTGGAGTCGCCAGGTGCACAGTAGCAATCCTTAAGGGCTCTGATGTTTGATGCACCTTCAAAATCAGAGGCTCAATGTCATTCTGCCCAGGGAAAATCTTCAACTTCATCCCCGACAACGACGCCAGAAATGTTGGCGATGGAAGTCACGCCTGGATTGCAGCAGGAGCAGAGCCCGATGCCCATCAGTTTATGTTATGATTTGTGTATGAAAGGGGTGATCGAATGGAAGTAAACTCGGACGATATTTTTCAATTCTGAAACTAGGCCAGGCATGCATGGGTAGGTGAGGTCTTGGACATACTTCATACAGTGAGTTGTAGTAAGGGAACTTGTATCAGAGAGATGCAAAGGTCTGCTATCAACATCAGGTTTCTAGTAGACTGTAGGAAAATGCATTTAAACGTGAGATCTTCTTACATTCAAACGCATAAAACCAGAGAATACAATAGTGCCACGATAAAAACTTTATCATAACACAACTGCAATAATTCATGCGAATTAGTCAATCATGAACTCCCTTAGTATGAGATGAAAACTAGATGGAATAGGGAAACTATGTTTCATAAAACAAGAGATCTTACATACAGATGCATAACCAGAGCTAGGATATCTGTTAAAACTTTACAATCGGGATCTTTGCTCTACCATCCATCCTTACAAAAATGGCGAAAACACCTACATATACTCCAAAACAACAACAACAACAAAAACAAGACGCTACATTAAAATATTGCGTCTGCATGTCTTCTGACAGTCTGCCCATGCAGACTCAGGATGATCGTGCACCTATGACAGACGCTACCTTAACTTCGCATGGCCTTTGCAGGGGAGGTAGCCGAAACATTAAAGGACAAAATGGCATGTGCAAACTTCTCTATCTAATTGAGGACTTCGACATGGCTTCTTTGGATAATCAGTACATAGAACTCCTTCGAACAGACTGCTTTCCAGACCCTCCATATATCATATTCAATGAATGAAAAGAGGTTTCAACCATCCGTTTTTTCCTTCATTTACTCCAAGCGGAAACCGAGAGAGAAATCGTATCCGCTGGCATCTGGAAATCGCGATGATCCTTTCGGTGACTAGACTCAACGCTTTTAGCCCCTTTGCTTAGCTCTTTTGTTTCCCAAATGACCAGGGGATCGTGACCCTGCTTTTATTTCCATAGGGGATTTCAACGTTTACGAATTGGAAGGCACTGATCCTTTCTTATTCATATCTGTGATGAGCAAAACGTCGAGATGGCCTAATTGGGTGCTATGCATCCCTCTCAGATCTGACGGCCCTGAACTTACTTGGTGATGCTGCAGGCCCAGGTCCTGGACGCTCCCAGCACCTCTCGCATAGGGAATATGATAGGATATTCTTTTGTATTTTGAAGTCGCGATTGGAGAAAAGGCGAGGAGCCTAATCGCGCGCCAGGTGTCTCCTGTGGATGAATGGCTGAGGCTTCTTCACGATACTGCGGGCCCGCCTCTGGGCACTTTCGACACTTCGGGGTTCGGGGTTTCGGGATGTGAGATGATGAGGGACTTTCACCCTTTGAACTCTCGACTGCCGATATGCCGACTAGATCTCGCACTATGTGTCGCCGGATCGGACGACCCATATTCAGTTTCATCATAAAGCCGCTTTCTTTGACGTTATACATCGGTCAACTTGCCAGACCCGATATTCCAATGACCGTTGATCTTCTCTTATGGATGGATCCGGGCTGCTGACATCGTAATTCCACCCGCCCGCTTGATTGGAAGCCTCAAAATGAGATTTTTTCGATGCTGCGCTCAGGCGCTTCTCGTGCGACTTGAAGACCTGAATACTTTTGCGCCTAGAACAAGAAATGTTGCTAACAGATGGGATTCGGGAATACATTACCAATTTATTGAGTACCATGTTGCAACTTATTGTGCCACCATCTGAGTGTTGTGCTTGCAAGACGAAGTGATGCCAATTTGATCTTGGTTGCCTTATCATTGATTTGTTTCATAGTGAAATATACCTCCATATGTATGACCCAGTTATCAAGCTTCTCAACATTGACTTCTCCATTATACATGGGCAACTTGAATTTCACATCAAGTGTAAGTAATGACATGTCATGATTATTTTTATGGGAATGAAAATGTTTTCTTGCATAAGTAGAATTTGAAATTGTACTTGAAGAAGAAGAATATGGAGATGAAGGAGGTAAAGGAGGATGTTTTGGAGGGTCTTCCCCCTCTTCACTTTTGTCTTGCTTTGAATATTTCCCTTGAACATGTCTCTTNTGTTTTCTTGCATAAGTAGAATTTGAAATTGTACTTGAAGAAGAAGAATATGGAGATGAAGGAGGTAAAGGAGGATGTTTTGGAGGGTCTTCCCCCTCTTCACTTTTGTCTTGCTTTGAATATTTCCCTTGAACATGTCTCTTCCGTTCCAAGTAATCACCATACAATACTTTTACCATCTCCGACACAAAAGAGAAGGTTCTTTGAAACTCTCTCTTATGTTGAGAAAGTCCTTCTTCATATGTCATCTTCTCACTTTGATATGTCCTTTTTCTTGATCCAATCTCAGGATCTCCCTCTACAATATCTCCTTCACCACGACTTAAATTTTCCTTGGTAATCATGCATACTCAAAAAAACCAAATGTCAACCTGCTCTGATACCATTTGATCTGAAATGATATTTTAAATGACTTGGTTAAGTATGTTGCGTCCCCCCTCTTCCTTTGGCCCCTATTCGTATGGGAAGCCATGTAGCTGAATTCTAGGCCTCCAACAACGACGCACCCCTAAACATCTGACACTTGGTCATGTGGGTTTCTATGTGTCCAGTGCTAGAACTAGTCCCTTGGTCTTCTCTCCTGGTCATACAGAAGGTGCCCTGGTTGATGGGTATCCCCTGCCGACCAAGTGCTAACCCCCAAACTATGCACTTCACAAATTTAATTAGAACCTTTGGCACATGTATAAACAAGGAACACATGTTCCCATGTGGTTAGCGTGTGGATGTTATGTCATTTCTTTCCCAAGAGGTCAGGACGTCGATCCGCTGGAAGTGCACAAGAAATTTTTGACCCGGGTCTATTTGCCTGATATAGGGTGCCATGTGGCACCCTGTGATTGGGCCACTTGTCACCACTTAATTGGAACATACACATTCAATGCACATTCATCCAACACGTCAGTTGCCAACTCATTTTCCCGATCATCTGTCTAGTTAGCACCATACGCCACATGTCCAACCTGGAGCCTACCATTTGTAACCATGTCACTGCCAGCCTATCATCCATACTGCCATGTCACTACCATGTTTCCTCATCTGAGCCTGCCACATGTCTTTCTTACAGACACGTGTCACTTCCATACATTTCCATGTGTCAAATTTTTAGCGGTCCAAATCATCCCTGAAAATGCCAAATCTGACTACCACGTGGCATGTCCTTGTGCTACCAAGTGTCATGCTGACATACTTTTGACGTCAGTAGTACGAACTTTGACTGTTGACTTTTGACCTTTCACTTTTTTCCTATTTGGAGAAAACTTCAGAATGTGATATCTTTCACATATGGAGTCCATTTTCGAAAAAGAATATACTGTCGAAATCGGCACGACGAGTACTATGCGATGGAGTTGGTTTTGTTCAAATCTGAGAACTTTGAATTTTTGTCCTTTTTTGATCCATTTGGATCACACTATGACATTCATCTTGTTTGAATTATATCGAATTTCTACATTTCTCAACATTTATGTCACATTGTGGTGTTCATGAGTGGATATGTCACATTGTGTCATTAAGAGGTTGACTTCAATATTATGTTACATTATGACACTAAAAGTTCTATAATATGATATATCTATTGCAATGTGCTTCTTGGTTTACTAATGTCRCCTTGCTACRTTCCTCAATCATTATGTTACATTAGAGAATTCATCAAGGGTTATGCCACATTGAGTTTGGTTGACTTTGGTTGGCCATGGTTGACTATGGTTGACCATAATCCACTATGGTTGATCATGTTTAACTTTAATAGGCCGGAGTTGCATATTGTTAACTATGTTTTAATATGGTCATCTACGGTTTACCATATTTGATTATGGTTGACAGTTGTTGACTCCAAATTCCTATGGTTACCCATGGTCGATTATGGTTGACTTTGGTTAGCCATGGTTGATTATGGTTAACCATTGCAAACCATGGTTGGATATGGTTAACCATGGTTGGACATAGTTTACCATGTTTGGTTATGGTTGAGTGTAACTAACTATTTTTGAAGGTCAAATATTATTGACTTTGAAGTTGAACTTGTTTGACTATAGTTGAATTTGGATGATTATGGTTGACTTTTGTTGACCACATTTGACTATGGTTAATTATGGTAGAACATGTTCAACTATGTTTGACCATTTTTAGTATGATTGATTATGGTTGTCCATGGATGAGCATGTTAACTATGATTGAACATGGTTCATTTTGGTTATGTCACATTGCAACATTCCTCAAGGGTTATGTTGGATTGCAATGTTACTCAACAATTATGCCACATTCTGACATTCATCTTGTTTGACTTATGTTGAATTGTTATATTTGTAAACATTTATGTTGCATTGTGGTCTTCATGAATGGATATGTCGTAGTTTGAATTTAATAGGATGACTTGAATATTATGTTGTAGTGTGGCACTAAAATATGGTTACATCTATTGTGATGTGCTTCTTGTTTGACCTATGTCAACTTTCTACATTCCTCAATTGTTATGTTAAACATGGTTGACTTTGGATAAGTATGGTTGGACATAGTGAACTATGGATGATAATAGTTGACTATTTTTAACTATAGTAAACCATGTAAATATGATTTGAGTATGGTTGACTATTGCTTACCATGTTTGACTATGGTTTGAACATGGTTAACTATGATTGACTATGGTTGACCATGTTTCAATATTAAATTGCATCACGATATGAAGAGGTTGTGACACTAAGATGTTTATAATATGGTTATATATATTTTTACATTTATACTGGTTGATTATTTCTATTTCTTACATTTATTAATGGTTATGTATCATTACGAATTTCATCTTGAATTACTTTTGTCAGATTTCTACATTCCTTACTTTTGATGTTTGACCGTGTTTGAATATGGTTAATTATGGTTTATTATGGATGACCATGTTGACTATGGTTGAACATGGTGCACATTGGTGATGTCACATTGTAACACTCATCAAGGGCTATGTTGGATTGTGATGTTACTCAATGGTTATGTCACATTGTGATACTCATATTGTTTGACTTATGTTGAATTGCTACATTTCTCAACATTTATGTCCCATTGTGGTGTTCATGAATGGATATGTCACATTGTGACATTAAGAGGATGACTTCAATATTATGTCACATTGTGACACTAAAAGGTTTATAATATTCTTATATCTATTGTGATGTGCTTCTTGGTTGACTTATTCTGACTTGCTATGYTCCTCAATCATTATGTTAAATATAGTTGACTATCATTAAACATGGTTGAGTATGGTTGGCCATAGTTGACTATGGTTGATAATAGTTGATTATTGTTAACTACAATAGACCATGTAAATATGATTTGAGAATGGTTGATTATTGTTGATCATGTTTGATTATGGTTTGAACATGGTTGACCATGTTTCAATATTCAATCACATCGAGATATGAAGAGGTTGTGACACCGAGAGGTTTATAATATGGTTATGTATATTGTGATGTTCATATTGGTTGAGTTATGTTGATTTTATACATTCCTTAATGGTTATGTCACATTACAACATTCATCTTGAATTACTTATGTTAAATTTCTATATTACTCAATTTTGATGTTTCGTTAAGCCCTAAATAGTGGCATATTACCCCTTAATTGGGGCATATTACATTAGTGTTTTTATTTTATTTATGTCGGCTTGGGTCCATTACTTGTAATTGTACTTCCTAGTCTCCTATATATACCAAGGAGATGGTCTGCTTCTGGGTTCATTCATTAATCTACCACATACTCGAGGATGGAGCTTCGAATCGGAAGAGGGTTTTACGAAAATGGCGGAGACAATTTGTGCAGGTCTTGGTATTTGACAGGTAGGTAGGGATCTAGGATCATGCAGACAACACATCTTCTCGGTATTAAGCCACCACAGTTTTGGGCACTGTTTGGGCCATTTACCATAGCATGAAGTCGCTATAGGACAAGGAAACCTCTCTTTCCTCTAATTCTGTGGGGCACACCTCCTTTTCTCATGATTTACCTTCGTGAGGCATCCCAACTAGTATCTGGCAGAATCCAGGTGGGTCAGATACATTAATAGTTTCCGGGAACTCTAGGATGGGGGACAATGATAGTTGTCTGCCTTGAATTGAGGTAGAAGGAGGTTTGGGGATTTCAGAGGCGGACTGGCTAGGTCCATTTTCCACTATTGAACAACAACTGCCACCTACAGAAGGAACAAATTTCCCCAAAGAATGGGGTGGGAAACTAACCTTTTACTCCGAACCAACAGGTGTATTCGGACAAAGTCTTGGTCTAGCCATGGGGGAGATATCTTCGGGTTATAGCGCATCTTTTGCGGACCTCCTTGAGACCCAGTATATTGAATGACAGATCGAGGTTTCGAATGATCTCACCGCCACACAAGATTTTTCTCCCTATGACTTCTTGGTGGAACTCGAACAGGTTGGGGATACAGATCTCGGGCTTGTTCGAGGCGTAGCCAAATCTTCTACTCCTCTGGATATTCCTTTTGAAAACAAGAATAACACCCCTGCTAAAAACTCACAAAAGGGAGAACAATAGAACAACACCCAACACAACTTAGAAGGTCAACAGTCTAAAGCTATCAGGTGTGCTAGGGAATGAACTGGTGTTGGGCGACTTGTCTTTGGGCAGGACGTGGCCATGGACAAGGTCTTGGATCTTTCAGAAAGATCAATGGTGGGAAGGTTCAGGGGAAAAAACTGGGCATGGATTACCTCAAAAGTTGGGTTAACAACTTCTAGCTACCAGAGATCTCCAAGATGCCCCTGATCAGACTACTCACCAGAGGATGGTTTACTTTTGTTTTATCCTCCATGGATGATGTGGATTGGGTTCTAAAGAAGGTATGGAGCATCATATCCACACCAACCCTTATCAAATGTTGGACACCCACTTTTGATGTGAAGCGTGAACATGATGACTAGGAACCCATTTGGGTAAGACTCCCGAGCCTCTCGATGCAATACTGGAATAAAAAGAAATTTGAGGAAATTGGAAATATTCTAGGTAGATACCTCGAGGCGGATATGTCATTTGAAGTCACAGGGCTCATGATAGTGGCTCGCATACTAGTCCAGATTAATTTGAGGAAGGGTTTATTTCAGGAGCTTCTCATAGAATCTTCTGGCGGGGATTTTGTACAAACCCTGGACTACAAAGGAATCCCTTTTAGGTTTCATAGATGCCACTTCTATGGGCATGGTTTGGAAAACTGTCCACTATCCTTCAATGGAAAAGATCAGATGAAAAAAGGTAAAACATCCTCCATCTTTCCTCCATGAAAGAAATGGGAACAACAACTGGGCACAGGGGACAACAAAAGACTGGTTTAGCAGATCACTAGAGATAAATGCTTGAAGGGATAGGGCTTGGGCAGTGGGTGCAACCAGGTAGGAAATTCCTTCGACAACTAGTCCTCTTTCCTCACCTTCCTTGGATTATCTCCTCCGTCGAGAAAAATAATTAATGGGTATCTCAACTTTGGATGCATATCGTACTACTTTGGAGTATTTCACTCCACTTGTTTTTTCTGAGTCTCCTTCTTCTACTTTGGGTGGGAAGTCTTTATTCTTTGTCAGTCTGGCCTCCCTCCACTGTCCCTTTTCCTCCTCATCATCATTTTTTTAACCCTTGTTGGTCACACCCTCCACAAACTTGGGGGAGTTAGGAGCTTATTTTATGACTCAGATCTTGAACTCCACCTAATTTCCTCCTACACCAGTTGTATATGCCCCTTACCTTACAACTGGAACCCCCTCCCCTTCCTCCTTGGAATCATTTCTTCCTACCACCCTCCATTTTACCCTCGACACCCCCTCGGGCTCAATAGACTCCTCTTCTGAAGACAATAGAGTACGTTACCACATTAGGAGTAGATCGATGATCAAGGAGGACCCCTAGGAGAGTGAATCCCTCTTGACATTGGGAAAGGGGCTGGGGTCACTACCTCAGTCACACTTGGTGGGCAAAGGTAGGGGTCGTAAATCACATTTACACCTGGCACAAGATCGGGCTAGAATAGATCTGGCTTCAGGTAGAAAATCCTCGATCAAATGGGTGCTTAGAGAAAATCTACCCCAGGATGGAATTACCTCATGAAAATCCTTTCTTTCAACTACCGTGGGTTGGTGAACCCCATTAAAAAATCATCCTTGCGAATAACGATGCTCGCCAAATGTCATTCTTCTACAGGAAACTCTAGGGGATAACGTAGTTGTGGTTAAGAACTTGGAATCCTTACTCCCGGGTTGGATGTTCACAGTAGTAGATGCTCGAGGATGCTCAGGGAGTTTGGCAGTTGGTTGGAAGAAAAAGAACTGTAAACTGGAGACTGTCTGGGGATATTCCTCGTGGATTGGTCTCACTATATTCTCCATAGACCTGGGACATAATCTAATAGTCATAAACATATATGGCCCACACCAGGATAGGGAAATCTATTGGAACTCTCTAACTGATTGCAACTGGTTTAAACAAAAATATTTTATTCTTGGTGGAGACCTCAATTTCTCCTTAGGTGCTTCAGAGGTTTGGGGTTCTAGGGCTGCGCCAGACCCTTTAAAAAATTACTTTATGAATTTCCTGGACCAGTGGGTGCTGGTGGATGTGGAACCTCAAAAGCTCTCCCCCACCTGGTGCAATAGACGGGTTGGTGCGTACCAGGTGGCCAAACGACTAGACAGATTCCTTCTCACAGATGATCTTCTGGATTCTTCTGTTCTAGTTCAACAATGGGTAACTTTGGGGGGAGAATCAGACCATCTTTCGATATTGTTTGAATTCAGGACCTCCCCTAGACGGATGACGAGCCCCTTCAAATTCTTCGAGGGTTGGCTCATAGATCCATCCTTTCTGGATCTAATAAAGGAACTATGGGTGAAAATACTAGAACATTCCCAGACCCCAGCGACTATACATTTTGTTGAGAACCTAAAAGGACTCAATCATGCAACTAAAAAGTGCACCAAAGTAAATCAACAAAAATATGAACAAAATCTGAGGGATATCGAATTGAAACTAATAGAACGTCAATATAGGAATAGTCGGGGATATCTTAACTAGGAAGAAAAATACCTCCTATATGGTTTATAAAAACGTCCCAGGGTCATCCTGGAAGATTGAGAAGCACAATGGAGGCTAAAGAGTCGGGCGTTGTGGCTAGCTTGCGGAGACGAAAACACAAAATTCTTTCAGGCCTATGCCAAAGGCCGGAAGATGGCCAACACCATTTGGAGCCTACAGAATCAGAGGGGGGAGGAAATAACAATGTACAGCTAATTAGCCGACTTGGGCATCAATCATTTTAAGACACTCTTCAAATCCTAGGAGTAGATCTCTATTGCAGAAATTATTAAAGTTGCCTAGCTCTTCCCCATATTTTTTGAAGAGGATGCATCTAGACACTTAATGAGATTGGTTACTGAAAAAGAGTTGTTATAAGTCTTACACACTTTCCAAAAGGGGAAGAGTCCTGGCCCAGATGGGTGGCCAATCAAATTTTACTTGGGGTGCTTTGACGTACTGGGACCTGATCTACTGTGGGTAATTGAAGAATCAAGGGTGAAGGTCATATACACAACCCAATCAATGCTAATTTAATAGCACTGATACCTAAGATAGACAACTTGAACTCCTTTGAAGATTTTCTGCTTATCTCCCTATGCAATTGTCTGTACAATATTATCTCAAAGGTTATCAGTAGAAGGTTGAAGGTAATTCTCTCAAAACACATCTCCGAGGAACAGTTTGGCTTTCTTGAAGGCAGGAAAATACATGAGGCTATCGGGGTAGCTCAAGAAGGTCTACATAGCATCAAACTAAAGAAGCTGAGAGTAGCCATGATAAAAATAGATATATCCAAATCTTTCGATAGGGTAAACGGGTTATACATCAGAATGATTCTAATACATCTAGGCTTTGGACTAGAATTCGTCAACTGGATAATGGCATGCTTAAAATCGGTCTCCTTTTCCATTCTACTGAATGGTTCAACAACAACGTTTTTTCAAGCAGAGAGGGGAATTCGACAAGGCTTTCCTCTATCTCCCCTACTCTTTCTACTTGTAGCCGAAATCCTTAACCGGTATTTGACAGAGGCAAAGGTGGGAGGACGCTTCTCTGGTGTTAAAATCTCAAATGGGATGGCCATTACCCACTTACTCTTCGTGGATGATATACTAATATTCTATGATGGATCGAAGAGGGATGCAGGCTTATTATCGGAGGGGATCACACTCTTCAAAATAGCAACGAGTATGAAAATTAACGCACATAAGTCAAATATACTCTTCTCTCGGATTGAGGATGAGGACATACAACATTATTTAGATCTTCTCCCCTTCCAAACACATAATCTAGAAGAAGGCCTCAAATACCTTGGTTTCCACTTAAAGCCAAATGATTATAGGAAGAATGATTGGATGTGGCTTCTGGAAAAGCTAGAAAAAATACTTCAATTTTGGAGCAATAAATGATTATCAAGGGCAGGAAGGCTAGATCTAATAAAGTCGGCAATGGAAGAAATCCTAGTATACTGCATGTCCCTCTCATGGATCCCAAAAGGATTACTAGAAAAAAAAATAAGAATGTCGTTCTCATATCAGTGGAGGGGGAAATACGAAAACCGAGTGTTTCCCTGGGTACGCTAGGAGAAAATTGTGAAACCCAAGGCTTTGGGTGGTCGAGGATTAAAAAAAAAAATTCTCTTCCAAAAATCCCTATCGGAAAAATCAGTTTGGTGACTAATTTTGACAACAAGTCTGTAGACCAAAGTGACCCAAAAAAAGTATGTGGCCACACTCTCTATCCTACAATGGACCAGGATATCTAGATCTAGAACATCAGGGATCTCAGTAATGTGGAAGGCGGTTCAAAGAGCCTTTGATGTGGTTGGTAACTCCTTAGCATGACAGGTAGGGTCTGGAAACTCGCTCAGAATCGAACGAGACCCTTGGGCAGGTTGTTTGAGAGATCACCTTCTCCCAGATGACCTCTGCACAACTTTAGATAGGGTTTTTTTTTTCACCTTTCCAAAATAGTCGATCCCCTCCACACAAAAATGTGGCAACAAGGATGGAAATCGGGGAGAAATTTGGAACTCAATGAACCTCAAACTATAATTTGGGATTGCTACATCCTTTCTCTTAGGAGGGAATACATACGCTTATCTGAAGGAGAGGATGAACTCATTTGGGATGGTGATCTGGGAGGCACTTATACTCCCAAAGCAAGCTACATACAACTCAGAATAGCACTGGCACAACAAGTAGAGAAATGGTGCTGGAGGAGATCGTGGAAGATGCAAATCCCAACCAAAGGTAAACTCTTGGTATGGTCTATTCTAGAAAACAAAGTTCCCACCTGGTATATTCTACAAAATAAATAATTCCATGGGCCAAGTTGGTGCTCACTCTGCAGAATGCAGGAAGAAATGGTAGACCACTTATTTATGCATTGCCCCTTCACTCTATCAATATGGATGGAAGAATCCACTTTAAACCCTGACGTTAGCAGTTGGCGAGGAGCCACATTTGAAGCAACTTTAGAAGAATGGATTAAACTGACAACCCCAAATTACTTAAAATCTCTGTCAATACTAATAGCCTAGGGAATTTGGATAGCTAGAAACAATACAATATTTCAGGACATCCGATAGTCACCACTTAGGGTGGCCACAATTTCCTTAAGTATTTTAGATCATCTCAACTTGGGAAAGACTACGGGATAGGGCACAAGTCGAGATCCCCTGGAGGAACAGATCGATAAAGGGAGACCATGGGTGATCCAGATTATTTTCGGCACGAAATGAGAGCGGATATATAAAATAGAAATATTTAGAGATATTGCAAGAGAGAGAACAATATAACAGAGATATAGAGGAAATAACAAGAGTCACAGATATACAGTAATACACGATTTCTATTAATGAAATAAATGTACAGAGATTGTAAAATACAGAGTGAAAGACTCGCTAGAATGGTGGTAGCTTATCTCTGGGAAGAGATGTGACGGCTACTTGCATCCGTGAGAAGATGATTATTACAATGAGGCTCTAAGGGCCTTTTTAACATA